>VMOF01000320.1:9381612-9400857 GCA_011764245.1 Trialeurodes vaporariorum | reverse complement strand
GGCCCGACCCTATCCGGCCCGAAGCTCGATACTCGATAGGTCTCGTTCTCATACACCATCGAGAACGTGATTTACATTATCATCATCAAGGCAACTTATAATGCAGCCCGGTACTTAAATTGCAGCACACGTTTTTGAAGGCGCCCTTTGAGTTTTATTCCCGTCCCCATCTCATGTTTGACCCGGTAATTTTATTATTGAACGCTCTAACCCCTCCACTCGACTTTTTTTACATCTTCCACCTGAGGCTGTTGTCTTTCTGCCCGGTTTTTCCATCCCACATGATAGGAAAAGGGACCTAACTTAATTTTGGTAAAGAATTACGTTAGGCAAATATGCGCGTTCTCTAGAGTAATGGAAACGAGTTTGGAACTTTGATGGCTGACTTTGACCAAGAAGTGCCAGTTCGCCCTGGTGTCAAAGAATTTTATAATAATAATAATGCAAAATTGAATAAAAAAAGAAGTAAATAAAAAAAAAAAAAATTAAATAATAATAATAATAATAAAAAAATAAAATAAATAAAAAAATAAACAAGTTGGAACTTGCAACACTGGAACAGTGTTAGCAAAGAGAGCATGAGTGTCGGCCGTAAATCATTGTAAGTGTGGAGTTCCATATTGATAGTACAAAACTGCGACAAAGTCAATCGCAACGCTGCATTTGTGTTTATATAACAGTGATCGCTGTAAAAATAACTTGATAGGTCAAAGTGGGAATGAAAATTTACTTATAGCGTGTTGAAACAGTTGTTCACGAGGCGGGGTGAATACTGTGGTTTTGAAAATCGATTTCGATAGTGATAGTTCCTTTAAAATCGGATGACGCAATACCAATCCTAGCAAGCCGCAAAGTCTAGTTTAGTTATTTGGGACTTTTTTAGATTTCTCTCGCCTGAACCAAAGTCATCAGGAAGGAAATTCTTAATACCAATCCTAGCAAGCCGGAAAGTCTAGTCTAGTTATTTGGGACTTCTATAGAATTTTCCTCGCTTGAACCAAAGTCATCACGATGGAAATTCTTCGTATTTATGGTTTCAGCTCTTTTTGTCTCAGATTAAAAAATGAATATTAATATTGATCAAATGTCATCCGACACTCATCAAGGCCCTTAAGGAACGTAATATGAACTTGAAAAAAGCTCATTCGATTTTTAAGGGAGCTTAAACGGTCCATGAGAGACGAAATTCGCGGATACAGAGTATCCACAGCTTATTTCAACGTTCGATCTGACAAGACCGTGCGCCTTTGAAAAATCGATATCTCGATAGTGAATCGATGTATTGCAATTCGGTTTGCACCGGTCGAAAGCGCTTGCTTGTGACTGACAACCTCGAAAATTTCAGATCCATCCGAGTTTATTTAATGACCTCACAGGACCTCTCGCGGCCGCAGTTAGACATTTCTTGTCAGAGTTACGCTAAAACGGGGAGTATTTCCCCCTAAGATGATATTTTTTGGCTCGAAACTGCATTGGGCCCTCTCGGGACATCATTGGGACCCGAAAAAAAGCGGAACCGATATAATACGGCACACGACTGGTTCGTGAGAGACGAAATTCGCCTTTTTCCAGCCTCCAGCGCCCCTCTAAGGTCGATCTGACAAGACCGCGCGCCTTTGAAAAATCGATATCTCGAGAACGAATCGATGGATTGCGCACTGCGGTTTGGATTGGGCGGTAGCTTCAGCTTTTAGATAATTCTTGAAAAAAAATCAGATCCATCCAAGTTTTTAAACGGATCTTATGGGACCTCCCGCGGCCGCAGTTAGACATTGTACGTGAGACTTACGCTGGAGTTGGGGCCACGCCCCCCCCCCGATATAGACTTTATCGGTCCGACATTTGTCAGGGCCCTTAATGAACTTCATGTGAACTCAGAAAACTCACATATGACTTCTCACGGCGCATGCTAGGTCCATGAGAGTCGAAATTCGCGGATTTTAGAGAATCTTAGATTTCTGACCCTATACCGCGCGCCTTTGAAAAATCGATATCTCGAGAGTAAATCGATGTATCGCAATCCGGTTTGGACCGATCAAAAGAGTAAGCTTACCGGTACTCGCCGTTAAAATTTTGGATCCATCTGATTTCATTTTGAGACCTTACTTGAGTTACTTGGATCCCAGTTGGAATTATTTTTTCGGAGTTACGCTGGCAAGGGGGTCGCTTCCTCTCTTGGAAAACTGTGGAGGGGGCCCTTTGCTGGGGCATACATTCTATTTTCACTTTTTTTTTTTTTTTTTTTTTTTTTTTTTTTTTTTTTTTTTTAAATTTTTTATTTGTGTCTAATCTAAGTTGGGGGAGGAGGAGGAGAGTGCCTGCAAGTCAACCGGCAATTTACTTTTGATAGTGGCTGCGGGTTGAGGGTGCGGATTGCGGACTTTTAACTTGTTGTGGGGTTTACAGGGTGGCCGTGTCTAAACTTATGAGAAAAGAAGGCAACCACAGACCGGAAGAACGTTCAATTTCTGGTTCAGAGACCATGGACAAAGACATGGGCACCCGCAAAACAATTGCCCGGAGGTGCAACTTTTTGAATGTCAATGGAAGGTCTAGGGGACACCACCTAGAGACACGGGCAAGTCTAGAGAACCACCCCCCCCCCACTTCCGCCCAAAATAGAAAATAAATCAATTATCCTTCCAAATGGTAGAAATTGTAAGTGATTGTAGCACAGAATAATACAATCAGAAGGGAAACTCCCATAAGAGCCAATGGAAACAAGATTTGGAATTTACTGGCACAAACTGGCAACTGTGCCTACTCACTTCTCAAGATGGCGGACATGCTTTTTCAGGCTATACAACCAATCACAACTCGGCCAGTTGCCGAAGATCTGCCGAAGATTGCCGAAGATACTCACTTTCGAACATGGCGGCCCGAAGTAAAGAATGTTTCAAAATGAATTAGAGTGTTGTTCTGATTGTATTATTCTGTGATTGTAGCATTTAGTTGTATCAAAAGTAATTCTATTTTTGACGTGTTTGATATTATGAATAAAGTGACAGCATCAGATGATAGAAATAGTAAAAAGCTAAGTACAACTATTCCTTCTTTATTTTCATTGTCCTGATGAATTCTAAGAGTTAACCTATTTAAATTAACAAAACCAAAACTCTTGCCTATACATTCTCTAATCATGTAATTATCGACCAGAGGATTCTGAATTTTCAAGGAAGTTCGCAAAATTCTCGTTGCCAACGGTAGTTGCCAATGTAGACACGTTCATACTAGTAGATTTTAAAACTTCTTTCGGCGAGGGAGATGACGGGTGGGAAGGATGATGTCGTCTGAATCAGGAGGGGGTGGGGTAAAAATCAGGGGGAGGTCTAGATCTGGGGGGGAGAGGAATCCTGAAACTGGGGGGGGAGCTGTATAGTGGCAAGGGGTGGTTGGGCACCACTGCTTAGGGGGGGGCTACTTCCCGCCCTGCCCCCCCTAAATTACGCCCCTAATTAAAATTGTAAAGTAAACTAAGAATAAAGTTTGTTAACTCTTACTCCTTTCGTTATTATTTGATCTTCGAATGTTCCGATTCTTTTTTATTGTAAAGTTTTGATTTTTCTAAATTAGGGGGGGGGGCGCCGCGCCGCCCCTCGGGGAGCGCCCATTGACAGATAAGGGAGAAAGGTAAGTGTGGGAAAGCGCACGGGAATCCGGCGTAGTGTGCCGCAAAAATTACTACCAATGGCGGATCCAGAAAATTCTTTTAGGGGGGGGGGGGGGGGGTTCACGCCTATGAATTTTCAAATTTGCAGGGAGGAATTTATGGGATTTTTTCTGTTGAAAAAAGGCAAAAGCTACCGTGAGTTGGGGGGGGGGGGGGCGTGCCTTTCCCGAATCCGCCGCTGATTACCATGTAACACTGGGCCACGATGACCGATGTCGCATAAAACCAGTTAGAAAACCCGTGGAGGGCGTGGCATCCGTGATGGCTGTGAAATTGGGATGAAGTAGATGGACACACATCATTCATGCAATCTGCACAACGCGGCAAGCAACTGTTGTAGGCGTAGGTGCAGTAGTTCCTGGGGAGGGCAAAGGGGACGGGAGGTCGTCGCAAAACCATGGACGAAGATATAACTAAGGACTGCCGACTGTTGTTAGTCCTGTTTTGCTCTCGACCCCAGCGCTCCAAGCAGCGGTCAGCTGAACTACTCTTTCAAGTGAGCGATCCTAGCGATGTGTCCATGCTCACATGCTGTGCTACTGCTAAAACCGTTGTTGGAGTTGGTCTGTTATGGCATGGCTGTCAACTGTTGTCGGCGACCCAAGAGGATCAGATAACTCAGTATCTCAATGGAAGATCGAAAGCAAGGGAAATTCAGAATCAACTTTGGACAAGGTAACAGAAATCATCAGCAAATTAAAATAGTCGCTTGATCTCTACTAATAAAACAAATGTCTATGTACTCTTTCTTGTTGATTCCGTTTTGAGGTTAACTGTGATGTATAGTATTTCAGTCCTTGATTAATCATTTTCGACAATTCAGGAATCTTTCAAGAAATACTCCAGACGTTTGCTTTTTAGCGGATTTTGCTTCCT
This sequence comes from Trialeurodes vaporariorum, assembly GCA_011764245.1. NCBI lineage: Eukaryota > Metazoa > Arthropoda > Insecta > Hemiptera > Aleyrodidae > Trialeurodes > Trialeurodes vaporariorum. Next base: position 9,396,311 of record VMOF01000320.1, on the reverse strand, counting down.
TTTAATTCGCTGATCATTTGTTCCCTTCGTTCAATCGTGATTCAAATTACCTACACGGTATACATTTGCGGGAAGGCATGGGAGAAAGGGAGCCGGAGCGGCCACCGCTGCAGCGGTTCGCTTTTAGTTGACCCTTACTGCTGCTTGGAGCGCTGCGGTCGCGCTCGAAAACCCGCTAACAGGTTTTAACACGGGCGGAGATAGGAAGTCGGCATTTCTTAGTTATATCTTAGTCCATGGCTCGGAATGGTCTTAAAATTTTCCTTAGGATTTGATCTAGAACGCAACGTTCTTACATTTTCGAAAAGTTAACTCTAGCTCTCGCAATTAACGATTAAAGGCGGAAAAAGCATGGTTTCTGGACCGCGGAACAGTGGCGTTATCTAGCGGATGAGAATCTTACTACAGGTCGCTGAGGATTCACCTTAAAACGCAACGCCGATCGCGTTCCCCAAACGAACTCTTTTAGCGGACCGAAACATCAACAATAACAGGATTGGAAATTTGAAATCATCTAAATGCATTTTAAATCGCAGAATACACGAAACATGGACACAATCCTCTGATATAAAACCCCAATATCTCATACAGAAAATTTCGTTGAAGTCTGACCCAAATTAGTAACGTAATTACATTCCCAAAAATGCTTAACCTCAATCTTGGCCAAAAACTCCCGCCACAAAGAAAAAGCGACAAATTGGGAGGACACCGGATTGGCGGAATCACATGGGTCAATCGGTCCTCGAGGACCCGTTCTCGATACTGAAACCAAGCGATCCCCCGAGCGGACCCCCGAACCATGCCGTTCCTATAAGAAAAGCATTATTGACCTTGTAGAAACGATTTCAATAGAGCATGACACTCATGCTCTAATAAAAAATAAACATAAAAAACGATTTGAGAGAACTACGTTTGAAAACGCTACAGAGAAGACCTGAATAAAAGCGTTTATTCAGTTTAGGAGTAGATTTTGGAAGTTTTTAATGCTTGCCATCGTTAATTTTGGAGGTTTTTACATCATGATCGACTGTTAAATTTCTTACAGCAAAAGTGTGCGACAGCCCCATAGTATTTACGCATTGCTACTATAATCTCGATCCTGATAACTACACGATAATTGAGTCTACGCAATCGCTCCGCTAGTAAAAAAAAAAAAAAAAAAAAAAAAAAAAAAAAAATCCGAAACGCACGATCAAAATATAGATCCGTCCGAGTGTTTAAAAGCGAGTAAATTAAATTAATGCATTCGAAAATCATGACAAATGAATGGGGTTGAATTGTCCAGTCCCGTCTCTCGAGCATAGACGCCCGAATCAATCAAAAAGTGATTAATTTGATGATTTCACTTTACTTCTTCTCTTCCATTCCGTACACTTTTAAAGTAAATGAGAATGAGCTGATAGATGGCGCGCGAAACTTTTTGCACGGGTTCACTTAGACCAAGGAATATACGCGATACGCGCCCGGCGAATTTCGTCTCGACTTAATTAAAACGTCAAATTTAAGTGAGGAACCGGGCGGACCTCGCAGTCCGGAAAAAGTCTCGCCGTTATTCAAAATAAGAGAGTGAGGGGGCGGGCGGGGAGAGAGAGAGAGAGAGAGAGAGAGAGAGAGAGAGAGAGAGAGAGAGAGAGAGAGAATATGGGGGTGAAACATGGGTGTCAGATTGTGTACAAAAATAAATAAATAAATATTCACATTATCCATTTGAGCCAACGAAAAAATTAACAGATTTTCAAGCACGGTCCTGCAACCAGGGGATAGAGATTGATGGAGTCGGTAGTTTTTTGTTGAGACATGAGAGGGGAGAAGAGAGAAAGAGAATGAGAGAGTGCGAGTGGGTGAAGTGAGATAGAAGCCAGAAGGGGGCGGGTGAGTAAAAACGCTCAATGCCCATGCATCGTCCATTAATTTACTTTAAAGTTAGCACAGAGAAAGTTGGATGTTGACGATTTTCTGCAAAAAGCAATAAAGGGTATTAAAAACTCGCAATTCCCGTGCTAGAGCATCATGGCCACCTCCCCCGCCCGATCAAATCGCTTTAAAAATTCATTAGAAGAGCGCTTTTCCGGGGCTTTCGAAAAACTTGAAGGCGACCTTGATGAGAGAGAGAGGGGGAGGAGGGAGAGAGAGAGAGAGAGAGAGAGAGAGAGAGAGAGAGAGAGAGAGAGAGAAATTTGTATAACAACACGAAGCTTGACTCTTGACTAAAAGCTATATCGCTCAGCGTTGCCAAGCTCGAAAAAAGCTCGCTGAGTATACGAGTCTGTTTGGAAATTTTATAACACACAGATTAAGCACCGATTCGAATTAGAAATTATGTAAAAATAACGATAAGCGAACTTAAAACATCACTAAAATGAACTCTTCTATTGGGCCTGTTTACAGTTTACACTGAGAGAATTATTTTTCGAGTACAAGGTGTATTTCGTTTATGTTAAAGATTCACCAACAATAAATGGAAATTTCTTTAACCCAAGGAAAATGGCTGCTGCTACAAGTAAAAGGTTACTTGTTGTGACAGTGATTCTCCTTCACGCAATCAGAACCTAGTTCGCGCAAGGAAAACTTCCACAAGTAAACACGTTTCCTTGTTTTAAAGAAGTGATTTCCCTCACAAGGGGACGGTACGACATGTCCGCGGCCAATCCAAAAAATTTTTACGGGAAAATGTGGCCTAGGTGATACCATTTGACGGCCCATAGTCCGTTTTTGCGAATGGGCCCTTTTAAAAGTCGCAAATTAGCGCACCCCTATATACTCGTAATTTCGACCATGATAAATAAGTAGCGTCAGTAGCTCGAGCGGCTACGGCGTCAGGGCAGAAACTCATACGTTCCGCGTTCGATGCACGGTCACGTTACTTACTTTTTGCACTCCGATATTTCACAGTTACTGCATCTGCATGTTTCTCCCTGTAATATTATGTACTTACATATCACGGTTATTTATATGTTTTTACACGTAAAATTTTACGAAATGCATGCAAATGTTAACAAAATGCACTGACATTTTAAAAAAAAAATTAAAAATTAAAATAAAATAAAATAAAATAAAATAAAGAAAAAAAACCACATTAAATGAACACTCGAGGCTCAAAACGAAGTGTACGATTTGACAGCATGTAAAACAATCGATTCAAATGGAAAGGAATTCCATCCTTCTTTTTTTTTTTTTTACTTTTTTTAATCATCTCCTTATATTTGATGTAATCTCTTCTCTATTATTTTTACGTATACCTATCTGTGCATTTTGTTAACATTTGCATGCATTTCGTAAAATTTTACGTGTAAAAACATATAAATAACCGTGATATGTAAATACATAATATTACAGGGAGAAACATGCAGACGCAGTAACTGTGAAATATCGGAGTGCAGAAAGTAGGCAACGTGACCGTGCATCGAACTCGGAACGTATGGGGTTCTGACCTGGCACCGTAGCCGCTGGAGCTACTGGCGCTACTTGATTAACGACGTCGAAATTACGAGTATATAGGCGTGCGCTAATTTGCGACTTTTAAAAGGGCCCATTCGCAAAAACGGACTATGGGCCGTCAAATGGTATCACCTAGGCCACATTTTCCCGTAAAAATTTTTTGGATTGGCCGCGGACATGTCGTACCGTCCCACTGTGGATCGTCCCCATGGTAAGCAGCGGACATAGGGCCAAAAATCAGAGTGTTGCTATAGCATATTTTGGGGCATTTTTCTTTCATTTAGGGTACCTACGTTAGCAAAATGCCATGAAATGGTCTAGGAAATGTTTTTGGAGTCTCAGGAAACAGGTTAATGCAAAGGTTTGTCGCTTCATTATTTTGTGTGTGAAATTTGGAAGTGAATTTCGCACATTTACCGTAGCTCCACGTCTTAACCTCGCATCAATTTCAAATCAATGCTATTTCTTCATGTTTAAGGGATGTTTAAGGTTACAAAAATGCTGTTCTTGTATTTTTATCTCAAATTTTGACCATGAAATGTTGATTCTAAAAAATGGCCGAAAATTTCTCTTTTTACGGATACAAGTGGAGTTTTGAACATGATTTCGGGAGAATTTCCAGTTCACAGACCCATCAAAATGTTCCTTATACCCCAGGGATCCTAGATCAACCGCCAGTAAATGCCCGATTTTGCCCGGCCGCTCGTGGGGCTTAGAAATGTAACAATAGAACTCGTGATTTCGCGCGCGCAAAAACCTCAAAATCCAGCCATATGCTCCAAGTTCTTCCTCCATTTACAGGTAGAGCCGATAAAAATCAACGAGCACTTTTTTCAAAGCCTGGATTATATTTTTCAAGTCATCTTTTTTCGAAATATGTAATTATTTCCTTGGAGGGGGAGGGGGTCAACTGATGCAATATTTCCAAATTTCAGAGTGCGTAATGAAATCTCCCACTCACGAGTTTGTAATATTTTGAGATTCAAGTTGAAATCTGGCAACTAAAATCTATAAAGTTAAATTACTTTGTCTTCAGCTGCACCAACTAATGTAGATACACATCGACTTACAGTGTTGCCATTTACTGGTGGAATCCCGTCAAATTAATTTCACATCTTAGACATAAATTACGCGAGAAAACAAACAAAAAAATCAAAACTTTTCTCCAAAGCTCTTTTTGCCTCTTCTTTCTTAGTATCTAATAATATTTTCTCGCGAAAGTTTTGTTGAAGCTATTTTTGCTCCTCCTTTTGTATGTATTATGAAAAATTGTAAGTTCATAATTTGTTCTCCTTTTCTGACTATCATCAATAGTTCAGGTACCTTCAAAGGGATATTGTGAAAAGGATAAGTAGTTATGGGGAAGAGGAGGGGGCAGGGGTGTTTTTTTGGGTGGGAGGACGGCAATTTACTGTAAAATAACGAATTTAATCAGCTCTGTATTAAAATAGTCACTAATGATAATTAAGTCATTAATTATGCAAGATTTCACAATTTACAATAAGAGGTTATCTGGCTCTAAAATTAATTTATTCAAGTCTTAGCTTAAATATGAATAAAGAAATGAAATCTACGTCAAATTTCAGTCAGGTTACATGTGCCGGATGTCTTTCTGTAATGTTTTAAGCGTGCAGTGTACCTATGTCCGCTGCTCCCCATTGACACGATCCACCGTGCGTCCCCTTGTCAGTGTAGAAAACCAAGTAGGGTCCTTTAAGCACTTAGCTCCAAACTAAGCTTGAGGTGATCGAAGCGAAACATGCGGATCATTTTTAAATGTTTGCATATTAACCTACAATTAGACGACAGAACTTTCACGGAGAAATAATAAATGGCTGCAGCAGAGGCACAAAACAACAGTCAACCAGGGTCCAGGGAGTCGAACCGGGCAAAAAAAGGGTTCAGGTTCGGTTCGGGTTCTGATAGTTTCCAAAATTTCAATTTGTGGTTCAGTATTTTTTTACAAGAGTATTTTTTGGAGCGCTCTCTAGTGTCGAACGATTCACGACAACACCTCCATATGAAGCGCGAATAGGGTGGTACGGGTAGAGTCCCTATATACTATGAGAGTTGCGCCATTGCTGAATCCATTTCTGATTGGGTCTCAGATTTAAGCTGTCAAGAAAGCTCCAAGAGGCGAATGCAAATGGCGGAGGGTTTGTTTACTTTTCGCGAACTCCCTTTCATTACACGTTTGAAGTAACAGTGACCGCGGCAATTTTTGTTAATTTTTCCAATGCTTAAATTTAATTATGGAGAACATTATCTCTCTCAATAACGACCGTTTTCGGCAAGAATCGGAACCTAACCTATTAGAAGTAGCGAAATAGCGACAACAGCGCAGAGGCAAATGGCCAACCGCCATTTGCATTTTGCCTCTTGGGGGCTCCATTGATCCGTTTCTTCTTCTTCATTTTGAGAGACTTGGCGCAACTTTCATAGTATATAGGGACTCTAGTACGGGGTGTGGGAGGAGCCGGGCTCCAGTGCTGACTAATTTGATAAAAAAATATTCACATTATTTTTACATTGGGTCTTATGAGAAAGGGGTTCATTCAAAATCGGCATTTTTCGCCCACTGCTTTTTTTTGACGAAACTTTGAGGATCGATTGGGGTTACTATTATTAGTGGATCCTGAAATTTTCGCGACCTAAAACCAATTTTTAGAGGGGGGGCGGGGGGTCAAAGTTGAAACCTTCAAACTCAAATATCTCGTTAACGAATAAAGCTTTTGAAACGTGGTTTGCGCGAAAAAACGTGAAATAAAATTTCCTTTCTTTTGACCACCCACATGATCCACAAAATTTTAAACAAACACTTGCAATTTGCAATTTTTTGATTTTCAGGCTCCAAATTTTTTACAAATTTTGAAATTCTGAAAAAACGCATTCTTCGATTTTGATCTCTATGAGATATGTTATTCTCTATAAAATGTGCTACAATTGAGTCTAAACCGCATGTTGGGGAAACTTTTCGTTTCTGAGTTATGAATTTTTAAAGTTTCAAAAATCGCTATTTTAGCGTTCTCAGTGACAGCGACGAAACCTAAAAAAAGAATTTCTCCGCTTCTAATCAACAAAACTTGATGAAAATTGGGATTTGGGGGTTTTGAAGGTCGTAAAATTCAATTCTGCTATCAGATTTGAAGAATTTTGAAATCCAAGATGGCTACCAAGCAGATGGGTTTGCAGCCATCTTGGATTTCAAAATTCTTCAAATCTGATAGCAGAATTGAATTTTACGACCTTCAAAACCCCCAAATCCCAATTTTCATCAAGTTTTGTTGATTAGAAGCGGAGAAATTCTTTTTTTAGGTTTCGTCGCTGTCACTGAGAACACTAAAATAGCGATTTTTGAAACTTTAAAAATTCATAACTCAGAAACGAAAAGTTTCCCCAACATGCGGTTTAGACTCAATTGTAGCACATTTTATAGAGAATAACATATCTCATAGAGATCAAAATCGAAGAATGCGTTTTTTCAGAATTTCAAAATTTGTAAAAAATTTGGAGCCTGAAAATCAAAAAATTGCAAATTGCAAGTGTTTGTTTAAAATTTTGTGGATCATGTGGGTAGTCAAAAGAAAGGAAATTTTATTTCACGTTTTTTCGCGCAAACCACGTTTCAAAAGCTTTATTCGTTAGCGAGATATTTGAGTTTGAAGGTTTCAACTTTGACCCCCCGCCCCCCCTCTAAAAATTGGTTTTAGGTCGCGAAAATTTCAGGATCCACTAATATTAGTAACCCCAATCGATCCCCAAAGTTTCGTCAAAAACAAGCAGTGGGCGAAAAATGCCGATTTTGAATGAACCCCTTTGTAAGAATCTGGCAACGCTGGTTCCGGATGCCCCGCCACTTATAGATTCAATCCGTTATTGCCAGGTAGCATGCCAATCGTCAATAAGCGTAAAAGATGAAACATTTTGCAAAGGATGCAAATAAAAGAAAAGCCAAAAGAGCATTTCCGCGCAAACCTCGCCTGTGATAAACTCAACACCTATACTTCAAATCCTAATATCTTCATTACTTCAAAACCTCCGCTTCGCTCAATACGAAATTGCAAATCGGCGAAAGGCAAAAATATATTCATATTCTTAAGATTAATCCTGGCGAAACTTTTCTAGATTTCAATCCGATGGATAGCGCCACTAGTCGCTTTTGGGTACAGTAGCTAGCAGTGAGGTCATTTTGGTCATGTTGCTGATTGGCAGGCGTTGACTGACGCACGTAGCGTAGGAGTATTTACCCAAAAATATTTGCGTGTTCTTGAACATTTGAATATCGATTTTGGTTAATTTTCCATTTTAAACTCGAAACTCCTTTTGCGCGGTTTATGGTTGGAAAAGAAGTACAGAATGAAGAATTTTGGCACAAACCAAAGGTCGATAACGTGTTTTTTTGCCGAGTTATTGAAGCTTATTTTATAAAAAAAGACTTGACTTTAAAATGTTGCTAAATAAAAATGTGCAACATTGTGCAAGTTTTTATTGCAGAAACTATCTCCCTAGAAGTTTTTTTTCAACCTCCTTTTTTTGGTTTTTCAAGGTTTTGCCCGGAATGTATTTGAAATGACCTTTTTCTATTTATATCAAGCGCCTGAAATTGGATAATTTTTTACGTCAGTTTTTAATGGGTTATAGATTGGTCTTAAATGCATGAGAAAACACATTTTTTGGTATGAAAGTGAAGTGCATACCTTCAAAAACATCATTCAAAATTGCCGAAATGATTGGATGCACCAACGCTTGTTCGTGATAGGAAATGTTTACCTTTAATAATAGAGCACCAAGCGGTGAAAAATAGAGGGTGACTTGGACGCTCACTTCCATGATATCCTATATTGACTGCAGTAGATCAACTTTGGGGTCCTAACGCATACAGTACGCTATAGGGCGGTTGCCGGTTACTTAGTACCAAGAAACCGTAAATATTTTCATTTTTTGACGCAATTTTGATTTTGGATTTTTGGCCAGGTTTTTGAGGCAAATACTCCTACGTGTGACGGTGACTTCAGCCCCTACTTCTATCACAGAATAATACAACCTAGAACGGAAACTCTGTCGGATTTTGAAGCAAATTCATTTCGCGTCCGCCATGTTGGGTTACATGATGTTTACATCTGGATTCGCGCGCGAAAAAAAAATATAGGACATGATCCGCGAAATTTTCATTCGGAAATGTCTATAGAATAAAAGTGAGGCCGGAAACTTAAGATTTCTTTCCAGAATTTACAGAAATAAATGAGTTTCAACACAAATCGCACACGTCCGCCATGTTGGGATATAGGACCACAGCGTTGCCTATTGGTGCCGTTAAATTCCAAACTTGCTTCCATTGGCTCTTATGGGAGTTTCCGTTCTGATTGTATTATTCTGTGCTTCTATCCTTTTCTAACACATGCATTCAAATATGAGAGAAAGATAGGGCGAGACAAGAATTCCTAGAAACGGCCTCAGTTCGGGGCACAAACAAGAGCGGAAACAGGATTTTGACTCTCTCTCTCTCTCTCTCTCTCTCTCTCTCTCTCTCTCTCTCTCTCTCCCTCTCTGAACATTTTAATGCACGTGTTAAAAAAGGACAGCAGAGGGGGCCATCACGTGACTTTAGCCCCAATCTCCGTCCTCTTCTAACGCATACGTTCAAACGAGAGGAGAGAGAGAAAAGATAAATTTCTGTATCCGCCCATAGGCACAACTACGATCAACATTTCGAGTGGCTGGTTTTGCATAGGTCATCCTCCTCTATTCCCGTTTATTTGAATAGCGAGTGTTAAAAAAGAACAGAGACTGGTGGTGGGGGGGGAGGGCAAAAGTCACGTGACTTGCCCTCTTTCCATCCTTCTCTAACAAAAAAAAGTCAACATTCAAAAGGGCGGGAATAGATAGAGACAAAGTCCCGGATCCGCTCCTGGGGTCAAACGGTGCCAGAGCTCAATGGTCCGAGAAACAGTCAAAAAGTGGCCAAAAATTAGAGAGTGTATTTTTCATCAATTTATCATTCCAGTAGCGCACCGAGAGTTTCTTCATCTCTCTCTTTTCTCCATTAAAAAACGTATGTTAGACAAGGATGGACAACGGGATAAAACCCCCTCTTCCTGTCCTTTTTCTACTTATACATTCAAATGGGAAATGAGAGAGATGGAAGAGATCCTGGTTGCGCCAGTGTATCATTCATAAACTTTGAAAACCATTATGATCACGGAGAAGAAAGTCACCGGCGGATCCAGTGGATTGTCTTGCTCTCTCTCTCTCTATTGCCATTTGATTGCAGGTGTTAGAAAAGGATAGAAGAGGGGGCGAAAGTCACGTGATTGCTCCGTATCTGTCCTATTCTAACACACGCGATCAAATGGCAATAGAGAGAGAAAGACGATCCACTGGATCCGCTAGTGGAGAAAGTAAAAATAAACTGTAGGGAATACCCTACGAACACTTTCTCACATCAAATTTAATCTGGGGGCCCCCAGACCCCCTTTAACATTCTAGGGAAACCCCCGGACCCCCTAGACCCCCCTTAAGGAGTTAATTTTACAGTAGGCTGGTTGCAGAATGTTTTTGTATTTCATCAAAATTCAAACAGCTATATTTGAAACATTCCAATTTTTCTCTACGTTAACCCTTTTTACTCAGTTTCCCATTGAATTGAATGGAAACCTTTTATCACAGAATAACGCAATCAGAATAGAAACTTAAATTCTTTTTGAAATATTTTTTACTTCGGGCGTCTTCGGACCGCCATTTTAAAAATCTATAAACTTCGGCCCAATGGCGTAGCGTGCAATTTGGCAACATTGCAATTTGTCCATTGAAACCCACGGAAAAGATCGAAATATTGGGTGTTCGGCAACGTTGAATTGTGTCCATTTAAACCCATGTTAAACGTCGAATACGAAGGTGTTCATCGAACACCCAATAGTTCGATCTCTTTCAAGGGTTTGAATGGAAAAACTACAACGTATATAAATATTACGTATTCCATATTGTACGCTACGCCACTGAACAGTGGGTGTGCTCGTTCTCAAAATTCCTGATCTCAAATTGCATTGTTATTGATAAATTGATTGTTATTGCATAAAAATCTGATAAGAAAAACTGGGGTTTCTTAATTATACAACACAATTAGAGCGTGTAGTGTCGACTTTATGGATGACTATAAATAGCAATGTCTCTGAAAATTTATAGACTAATGTAAGCTTGAAACAAAACAAAAAAATGGTTTTTTATGACTTTCTTATTAATGATTTTTGCCACTTTCTTTCCGGTATCAGACAATTGTGCAGCGGACAGTTCGGGTGAGATTCGGCTGAGGGCGCGGGGCGGAATGCAGGATGGGGGGGGGGGGGTGTTAAATACTGATTGAGGCGTGAGAGCTGAGCGAGGATACTGGATGAGAGGAGCAATAGGGGGGGGGGGGGTTATTTATTTTGTGCATTGGTGCGCTCCTGTTCGCGTATATACTTCGAGGCACTGCGCTTAGTTTCCGACAGTACCGCAGCCGCGCTAGTGGCGCTGCGTTCGGTTCCTTTGCTTTGCGCTTCTCAACTGCTCAATTCATTAATGTCAACTCCGATTTTCCGTCCAACTGAGCAAGTGAACGCACATACTCACTCGCTTAAGTTCTCGAGATATATGTTGCCAGTTCTCACTCACTGCCAGTGGCGACCCGCACATTTTGGCAACAGTGGATCCTCCCCCAATCAAACCAACGTAAAATAATCGATCTTCAGGAGGTTCATTGCAGAGTCCCTATATGTAGAGAGTTAAGACAAGTGAAACCATGGGCGCCGCCATTGGATGCGATTTTGCACATTTATTTGTTTACATTCTGAGGGCCGTTGTTGTGTTTTCGTCCACTGCAAAGATTACAAAGCCGCTGAGTTTCTAACGATGTAATCTTTTACTGCTTTTGTGGATCGACATCTATTTACGCTTTGAAAGATTCGTTTGGGATTAATAGACATTCTTGAGGCGTATCATGATTTAAATTATCAGATGCGTCGAAAATTAACTCTTTATCCGTAAAATACCGTTGTTAAACAACTGTGATTGTAAACAAAAGTGCAAAATCGCATCCAATGGCGGCATCCGTAGAGCCTAAAACTCATCGACCAATCAGAAGTTGACTACCATCTTGTCTTAACTCTCTACGTATAGGGACTCTAGTTCATTGAGCCCCAACGAGATACAGCGACAGAGAGGCTGATACATGTTGTAAGTCCTATCTCAAAGTGTGACAGCATGGGCGATCTGAATTTGGTTTGTTTGCCTCATTTTTTTAACCTTAAATTAAAAATTTAGGACTTTGCTGGAAGAAAGGCCCTTTAAGATGATTCCAGGGTCGATTAGTTCCAACTTTGGACACCACGTCGCGCTGCTCGAAAAGTCAACAGTTTTTGGCTAAAAATTAACGAATTCACGCTGAAAACACGAATTTCAGGAACGTCAGCACCTGCGAGCATACTTCAGGAAGATACCCTGAAAGTTTCAGGCTGAAACACTCAAAAATAAAGCCGGAAATTATGAAAAACGAAACTTCCCGTAAGCTGCAATGAGTGCGAGTGAGGCAGATAGACATATCATCACTCGCGCTCACTCTCACTCACTAAGCTTATGGCGAAACGAATTTCATAATTTGCGGCTTTAATTTTGAACCAATTTTGCTCATTTTGGGCTCAAAAAATCTATAAAAAAAGTTTGCAGGTGCTGACGTTATTGGATTTTGCGTTTTATCGATGGTTTCAGTTTTTAACGCCAAAAAAACGACTTTTCCAAAAAGCGACTAGTGGCGCTATCCATCGGATTGAAATCTGGAAAAGTTTCGCCTGGAATCACCTTAAACAATGGTTTTGCTCTTCCTGAAAAGTGTGCATTTGTAAGTAAATGGAGGTTTTTAGCTGAAGAGCACACCTCTTGTCTTATGGGCCCTTCTTTCGGAAAAGTCCTCAATGGGTCAGTTGCATACTTTTGCTGCAACAATATAGAACCTTGATTCTTATGTGAAATTCGGCGGAAATAACGATGCGCACATTAAAAACGTTCAAAATCCACCCATTAACTCAGGAAATCACTTCAATTTCAAACAGCCCGCGCTACACTAGACACTATTTGCACCGGTATACTACTACAAAGATGGGACCAACGTGCATAAGTAAACAACATCGTAACTACAAAATGATGGAATTCCCTTCTAAATATATGAACTACTGGCTGCATTTGCTGTCTGGTCTTTTCGGTTTATCAAAGATTACAAAATAATATAAAAAATGTACGCATCTAAACGAAACATTCCAATGTTTGTAAGTTCTGTTCACGTTTACAAAAACGAGATGGTTCCATCTATGTAGTTATAAGGCGGTGATATAGTGTCTAGTGTAGCGCGGGTTGTTTGAAATGGAATTTATTTTCTGAGTGAATGAGTGGATTTTGAAAGTTTTTAATGTGCGCATCGTTATTTTCGCCGAATTTTACGTCAGAAACAATGAGTTATATTGATGTAGCAAAAGTACGCAACAGACCCATTGTAATTAATCTAGAGGAAAATGGTTTTAAACGAAAGTGCAAGTGTTTAAGACTGGCTATCTGGACACAATTTAACACAACTATCCAGGTGAGAATGTTTTGTATATTTCTGCTACGTGTTAGTTTCTTTATCGTGCAGCAAATCCTTCCAGAAAGAAACAGCTGTATCGATTTCTGTGTCCAGGTAGCCACTCTAAAACACTTGCACTTATAACTTGCACTTGCGTTTATAACCAATTTCAAATGTATTTGTCACAGCTTTTTCTTTTAAAAATTTAGAGGTTAAAAAAATTGAGGCAAACAAACGGAGCCTCCGTAAAAAATGTACATAAGAGATCTCGATCATGGCTGCCTCCGTGAAGTTTCGATATCACGCCCCACAATTCACAAATCCTCTCTATCGCTATAACTCGTCGTTGAGCCCCCAAGAAGCCCCCAGTCAGACACTGAACTGAACTGTGTAATCTTTTCTCAACCGGTGGAATCATCGGTGCAGAGAAAAATACCCATTGATTATATGCAAAACGGCAGCTCTGGTTATTTACTTATGCAGGTTTTTATTCTGAATCAACCCTTACATTGCTTATAGCAAAAGTGTGTAAGAAGCCCATTCATGACCCATATTTCTGAAGCAAACGTTCGAAAAATACCCACACACGGAAAAAAAAAGACTGGTAGAATTTACCATCTGCATAGCTGATTTTGGAGTCTGCTATCAAGTATGGTAAATTTTACCATCATACGGTAACTACAACGTACCTTGTGGTGGAATGTACCGACAGGTTATCTTAATTTACCACAAGATACGTTGTTTTTACCATATGATGGTAAAAATTTACCATTCTTGATAGAAGACTCCAAAATCAGCTATGTTGATGGTAAATGGGTCTGTTGCGTACTTTTGCTACATCAATATAACTCATTGTTTCTAACGTAAAATTCGGCGAAAATAACGATGCGCACATTAAAAACTTTCAAAATCCACTCATTCACTCAGAAAATACCTTCCATTTTAAACAACCCGCGCTACACTAGACACTATATCACCGACTTATAACTCCATAGATGGAACCATCTCGTTTATGTAAACATGAACAGAACTTACAAACATTGGAATGTTTCGTTTAGATGCGTACATTTCTTATATTATTTTGTAATCTTTGATAAACCGAAAAGACCAGACACCAATAATGCAGCCAATAATTCATGTATTTAGAAGGGAATTCTATCATATTGTAGTTACGATGTTGTTTACTTATGCACGGTGGTTCCGTCTATGTAGGAGTATACCGGTGCAAATAGTGTCTAGTGTAGCGCGGGTCGTTTGAAATTGAAGTGATTTCCTGAGTTAATGGGTGGATTATGAAAGTTTTTAATGTACGCATCATTATTTTCGCCGAATTTTACATAAGAATCAAGGTTCTATATGGTTGTAGCAAAAGTATGTAACAGACCCATTCTACCAGGCTTTTTTCCGTGGCACAAGAACCCCATTCATGATCCATATTTCTGAAGCAAAAGTTCGGCAAACATCCATAACCGGCAACCCTGTTCAATGTATCTCAATCCTTGCCTCGTCGAAACGGAGTTGAATACTACGATAAGGGGGAGTGGGTGAGGTTGGAGGGGAGGGGGGAGGGGTGGGCGAGAGGGGAACCGGGGCACTTGAAATAAACTGCACCATAAACCTTAGAAAATCCATCACCGCTCCAATTTGTTGGATGTCGCGAGGACTTCCGGCC
>VMOF01000320.1:9351612-9376612 GCA_011764245.1 Trialeurodes vaporariorum | reverse complement strand
AAAAAAAAAAAAAAAAAAAAAAAAAAAAAAAAAAGTTCAAAATTTTTCTCGATTCTACGAATCTGCTGAAGTGTAAGGGGCGGCGTTGCAAAATTTGGCGGGAGAAATTGCACCCTTGAGTTGATTTGAAAAAGTGACATTCCATGGATGAAATCGACAACAAGGCGTCAAGCAATAGTAAATGAGCGTAAACTGCTCGGCATCATTAATGTGGTCCCTAAAGGCTCTAGAATGCATCCAGCGAGATCTGATGAAATGACGTTGAGAAAATCGTAAGATACAAGTCCCTCGGGAATGTTTTTTTTTTATCTATTTTTTCATACCTTTTTTTTTTTATTTCCAAGTCCGATTGTACAGTTACGCGCAATGCTAGCATCAGATGTTTAAAAAATTTTGCTGGCGAGTTTTTTGTTTGTTTGTTTTTTTTCCGGTTTATGCTCAACATCCTATTTTTTGCCGCCTTTTGTTACTTTCGTCAAAACAAATTGCCTCAATAAACTACGGGACTCTGCAAGTTCCGGTATCAACTGAGTCCTCCAAAAAGCGGGCACTGTGCGTGCTATATATAAGCAGCGTTTTAACGGTCGGGGATATTTCTAGCTCAGTAAATACCCACTAAGAACAACCAAAAAAAAAAATGTGTTGTTTTTTAAAAACTCTTTTTTTGTAATGTTTAAAAAATAATATAATCGCAAAACCTAATCGAAAAAATGTTTATAAAACTTTTTAAAATTCATGTCAGATTTTATTAATATTTCAAAAATTAATCATTAAAATTGTTTGAAAATATTTTTTTATTTTTCTTTTCAGTCTAAGTTTTTAAACATTTTAAAAACTTTTTTGTATCAAAAATTTGTATAATGCGCTATAAAAATACGTTATGAAGAAACGGCCGGTGAGAGCGAGAAATGGGAGAGTACAAGTAGTGTTGAGTAAGTATTGGCTGAGCAGTAGGACGTCGCACGCCGAGATTCTTTCAAAACTCCTTCAATTTTCAGTATAGGCAAAACCACGACGGTTGAGTAGGAATAGTTATCTATTCAAATTTAAAGAGAGGTCTGTAACCACGCGGCTGATCGCACCGCACCGTGACATCACTCAGAACACTGCAGAGCTTCCGATTGTTACTAATATCTATTTCCCCGATTATTTTTTGGAATCCTGCATTTTTCTATAAAGGAAAAAAGATTACAGAGTTCAGTTCAGTGTATGACTGTAATGCATGTTAAAATTCGCATTTGTTATCTTTTCTCAACCGGTGCGTGGAGTCGTCAATAACTTTAAAAAAAACTTGCGGGTAATTTAAAAATTTAACGGCGATTGCAACCGATTGAGATAAGATTACAGATCACAGTATTTTCGTGCAATGCAGTCATACACTGAACTTCCCCCCCCCCTTTTTATTTACAACCACTGCCAAAAGGCATTAATTCGTTTTTATTTATATAAAATTATCTTCAATATATTCAATTTATGTTCAAATCATCCCCCCTGGGGGCGACCCAAATCTGCGACCCTCTTAAAATACGTCCCCCTCAAAAATATTTTACACGTGTTTCAGCGATTTTTGAAATTCCCGACCGTTTTCGAAAAAACCCGAGTGGAAACTATTTTAATCAACACCCTGTATACGTACACATTAGATGACACATTAGATTCAACTCAACACATTGATAAATATCTTTAACTTTATACCATTCTTACGAGAACAACCGACCAAACAACAACCAAACAACTCAAAAGAGGTACCAATAATGTTACACTGAACTGAATTATGTAATATTTTCTCAACCGGTAGAATCATCGGTGAATTGAAAATTGCTATTGATTAAACGCAAAACGGCAGCTCTACTTTTCGACGGAACGAGACGAGATTGTGGAAATTCATTAGCCTCATTGGTTTAAACGGCGTCACATGACCATGTAAACAAGCCTCGGAGTCGTTCGATCAGAAACGAACGACTCCGAGTAGTGCTCTCCGACTCACGTGCCGCCGTTTTAAACCAATGAGATTAATCGATTTCCTATAATTCATCGTGTTGCCGTTTCAACCAGTGGAATCAATCGATTTCCTCTAATTCATTTCGTCTCGTCCGAAAGAGCGGGATCGGCCTGCAGGTTAGACTCGGGTACGTTCGGTCGTTTCCGCACTTTTCTTGACAAGTTTTATCTTTACGAGATAAGTTTCGTCAAAGACTAATGGCCGAATTGCCTTTTTATTACTTTCAACCGTATTCTCTCCGCCCCCTCTCCGCGGAGTACCGAAGGATGCCAAGAGGTGCCAAATATTGAGAACTTAAGCTTTACTAGAGGCGCATCAAAGAATTCCCCCCCCCTCTCTCTCTCTCTCTCTCTCTCTCTCTCTCTCTCTCTCTCTCTCTCTCTCTCTCTCTCTCTCTCTCTCTCTCTCTCTCTCTCTCTCTCTCTCTCTCTCTCTCTTATTTAGTATTTTATTTTTCTCTCTTAGTTAGTGTTATTATTTCTGTTATCTTTTCAAGCTTCTGTTGTAGTTTTTACTGTTTTACTATTGTAATTTCTTTTTTTGGTTTTCTTTTCTCTATTATCGCTGTGGGTTATTATATCATATTATATTATTTATTATTATCAATTATACATATATATTGTATTTTTTTTTATCTTTTTTTTAATCTTGTTTACATTTGCTTATTTGTCTGATTGTGTATTTATTTATCTATTTTTATTTATTTATTTATTTATTTATTTATTTATTTATTTATTTATTTATTTAACTTACTATTTTATCAACTCTGTTTCTTTCTTTAGCTTTATATTTTATTTTATTTTATTTTATTTTATTTTATTTTATTTATTCTTATCTTCTTACTGTTTTTAGGTTTAAGTGGCAGAATAGGCCAAGAGCCTAAACTTTGCCTAAAAACTGTATGATTTTTTGTTTTACTTACGTTATTAGCATTAGTTCTTTTTTTCAATAAAAAAACGGTTCATCATCATCATAATCATCATCATCATCATCTCTCTCTCTCTCTCTCCCCGTCCATTTGACCGTATTTATCGAAGTGGATAGAATAAAGGACTGGAGCGGGGTCATCACGTGCCTTTCCGCCCTATCTCTATCCTTTCCTTGCCCATGCATTCAAATGAGAGGGAGTGAGAGAGCGACAAATCCTTAGGCGCGTCTTTGACGCTGATGAGTCGGATCAAAGGTTCGAACCGTTTCCGATTCGTCCACAGTGCTCTTCGGAGGACAATACATCTGAGTGGAGGCGAGCGTGTCTGAAATACAAGATTTCTGACTCATCGTTGTTGCCACAGTTCGGGTCAAAAACTCTAAAGTAATAATTTTATTTGTATTAAATATATTAAATCAAAAGGGGAAAAATACGATGTGAAACCTGAGAACACTGCGACTCGTCTCGAATAGACCAGTGGCGTCGCGTGCTATCTGGCAACAATGCAACTGCTCCATTTAAACTCATTAAATATATCGAATTTTCCTTGTGCACTGTGAACTCCCTGAGTTCGATATTTTACAAGAGTTTAAATGGATAGAATACATTGTTGCCAAATTGCACGCGACGCCACTGGAATAGACCTGAGTCAATACTGGTTTTTACCAGAGCTGCCGTTTTGAGCATAATGGGGATCTCACGAACTTTTGCTACATGGGATTGAAGAGTTGATTCTTGCATAAATACCTGTAAAAATGACGATGAGTACACTAAAAAATCACGAAATTCACTCTTAGAATCGAGCTTAATGGCGGAGAGACGCAGGTATCATGGAAGATTCCTATCTAAAATGATAAGTATCTCTTTTTTTTTTTTTTTTTTTTTTTTTTTTTTTTTTTTTTTTTTTTTAAGAGAAAGTGACAGATTAGACAGGAATCTCCCATGATACCTGCTTTGAACCGCCATAGCGAACTTGGCATTTTGAGAATTATGTGAGTTTATTACTGAATTTTAGACTTCCTTTGTGCGATTTTCGTGATTTTCGCTGGTTTTTACCTCAGATTGGACTATTCATTTGCCCACAGCACAAGTTTGCAAGAGCCCCATTAATGACATTTTTCCGATTCACCGATGATTCCACCGGCTGAGACCAGATTATACAGCACAGTTCAGTGTACAGCTGTACTGCACGAAAATACATTGGTCTGTGATATTTTCTCAATCGGTGTAATCGCCATTAAATAATTAAAATAACCGCAAGTTTTTTAAAGTCATCGACCACTCCACCGCACCGGTTGGAGAAATTAGGTGTAAGCAATAGCTTAATAGCTTACTGTGTATAAAAGATCACGAGAAAGCAGATTGTCTATGACATTGAAAAGTGACAATTTAATAAAAGAATTCGGACAAAACCTACTATTGGACATTCTTTCCAATGAACCTTGTTTTACACTGGACCAAACATGCGTTGGACATTTCAGAGTGGACATTGCTCAAACGGACATTTAAAATCGGACATTTCCACTGAGCACCCTCGAAACTGCTGCAGCAGAAGTTCGCGACGCAGAGACCCGTTTCAGGGTCGATTTTCACTTTGGCAGCAATGCTGGGTGTTGATGTAGCGTTGGATAAAGACATTCGGCCCCCCGTTAAGATTATTAAGAGTCGAATTAAACCGACGGGATCCCATTTCGCTCTCCTCACAGTCACAAACCGAACACAACTGACTGGCACAGTTCTCCAGCCCCCGACCCCCGCCCTTATCCTCTCCCTTGCCACACTTCGATTCGAAATTAGTTCCGCCATCATCGCAATCATCGTCATTCGCTCGGGTTATTTCGTTATCGACACAGTATAACCTTTTACTATCCACTCACTCGTCAAGTCCATAAAAGATATACTAAAGCACGTTTCACGTATATTCTCCCACCATCTTCCGGCGGGGCTACCTCTCCAAGAGAGCCGAGAGGGATTCGAGATCCGAATCCTACGTTGCCGATTTCAGGGTAGCAAAAGGGTAAAATGGACGCTACGATATATACTGAAGGGGCCTAATAGACTTTAGATGTTGCCATTTCCACTCGACTTTAAAACCCACAACATCCCAGCGTATCCATATGGCGACAGTATACAGGGGTAGTTTTCATTTTTAGGGGGTATTTAACCCTTAACTGCAGATGAGCCCAGATCTGGAACAATTGCTTTGAAGCCTTATCTGAGAGTAGGGGACTTGAGTTGTACTGTCGCTGCATGGTGGGTCACACGTGGAACAGATACTAAACGAGTAAGAATTGTCGATTTTGTCCTAGAGCGCGTAGCACAGGATAGAGAACGTGCAGAGTGGTTGAAAATAGCTCACTGAAAATCTGATGGAGATTTTCCGATTTTCATTGTCATTTTTGGGAGTAACGCAGGGGTACCATATACAAAAAAAAACAACTATTGAAACTTACTAACTTATTTTTTACTACTTTAACACTAGAACCGCGGATGGGTCAATTTGACCCACTTTTGATTTTCGACCATCCCTCACGCTCGCAATTTTCAATCTTGGAAGCTGAAATTTGATGACTTTTCCTAACTTTATAGGCCTAAGAGGGGTACCTTTTCTTTTTTTTAAATACCTGATAGTTTCTTCTATATAAACACTACTACCTAGAATCGCGGATGGGTCAATTTGACCCACATTTCAGTTGATGCATATTATACCATGTTGAAGTGTGTACTCATAATTTTTGATTCTCAATATACATTGACCATTCAGTGATAGCTCACGAGTGCTGCTATGCGTGCGCATGTGCGAGTATTGCAGGTTGCCTACCTAGCAGATTGTTGGTTGCCTATCTGGAAGTTTGAAGGCGATTTCCTTATCTTCACAAGCTGAGAGCGTAATGATTCGAGCTTTCATATCAACGTTGCCACATTCGAGGACTTGACTATAATCATCGTAGTTGGTACTTGGCAAATACAGATTTCGGGACAACCTGGCATATCACAAAGATTATTCTGCATCGCTAGTTTTCCTGATGGGAATCTTTTCCGGGTCATTCGCTCGTAAGACGCTCGCAGCTTTGTAAAAAATGCGAGAAACCCGTTTGTGCGTTGAAAATAAAGGTTACCAGAAGCATGACGAATGACGATGTGTGAACCAATGTAAGGGATGGTTCAATTACCAGAATTCTAGTATTTACCATAGTTCTTGACAATTTAGAGGAAATTCTAGTTCTATGAGAATATTCTGATACTATAACACCAGCATTTTTTGGTCAAAGTACTAGACTTTCTGTGGTTCACATATTGTTGTGCTTCTGGTAATATTACTAGAACTTGGAAATTATTTTTTTCAGTGTGGGAAACACGCCTCCGCGGCTCCGAGGCAAAAATTTCGTGCATCATCCGTGAATAATTTTTTGTTTTCATACACCTCATAAGGCGAATAAAATTGCATTCTATCCGAAGTGTATCTAGCTTGACTCAATTATTATTATAACTGTTTCAATTTTTCTTTTTCTTCTTTGTTTTGATATCCAATTTTCTCGATCATAATCTATAATTCGCGATTTCCTATGCACTTTGACTTTGATGACTTCTAACAAAACAATGAATAAATGAAAAATTGTAAGTTATCTTCAAACGGTAAATGGGAGTGGGGGGGCTTTAATGAGTGGGGGAGGCTTGAACAGGGGAGTAAGGGTAAAACGTATGAAGACGGCGATGAGAAGAATGATAAAGTGATAACAATCAGAAGGAATATACCAATGATATAACGCAAACAAGACATAAAATTCAACGACATTTTTTTTAGACTTTGCAACATTGCTAAGGCCTCACGAGACCACCCCCCCCCCCCCTTGGATTTTTTTATTCAACTATGTATGACAATGAGTTACTCTTTTAGGGTCTTGGAAGCTCAACGTTGGATGAAAATTAGGAATTTTATGTTGATCGGTTACCACATGGGCGGATCCAGCCCTCCGAACGGGGGGGGGGCGAACTTGGGATTTTTGCCCCCCGGAGACCCCCTTTTCCTTTTTACTCTCATTCTTTCCCCCTTCTACCCCCTCTTTTCCCTATTTTTTGGCCGAATGGGGGGGGGCGATCGGCCCCTTTCGTCACTCCTGTATCCGCCAATGCGGTACCATATATTTCATTAATCCATTCCTTTATGGACATTCACCACGGGGAGGGGGTGGGTGGGAACATCCCTTCCCTCCCCCAAAACGACTGTCGAGTGGAAAGATATTGTGTTACTAAGACTGCAAATGATATACTGCAAAAATAGCGCATCAATCGCATGTGGGTCAAATTGACCCACTTAGCGGTTCTAGGTAGGGAGGTAGTTCCAGCGGTTCTAGTGTTAATTTTTTTTTTTTTTAGCCTGAAAACTTTATTTTCAGTTGCATGGATACCTAAATGCGGGTAAGGCCATATTTGGAACAATTAATATTCAGGCTCTTTACCATTGAAATGTAATGAAAAGAATTTTTTCCCTGTCTCAAGGATCTAAATTGTACTGAAAAAAAAAAAATTATTTTATTGAAAAAAAAAAAAAAATCATGCAGTAAAGGGTTAAATTAGGGGGGTATCAGATTGACAATCAGATGTTATAGATTAAATGCCATTCGGCATCAGCCTTTTTTGGGCATTCTAGAATTATACTAACAATATTTTTTTTTTTAAGTTTTGGGGGTTGCTTTATTATAAGGGTTGTTTATGAAAATGGTTGGGAAAAAATGAAATAATTCAGGATGTTATGGGTTAATACTATTATAAAATTAGACCTAGGGCAAAGAATTTCTTGAAACGTTTAAGAACTTTCCTTCTAAACTTCAAATAATAAGTAATCTAATAATCTCTTGACACACTGCTAAAACAGAATTCACCACTGCTCGAGCGCACCCATTTTGATTCTTTAGATGAGTTTAAGGGTTGAATACTGTAACTATGAGTGCTTTATTTCTTAGTAGGCTGGTTGTAGAGTTATTTTTTGCTAATTTTCATCAAAATTGATTGAGCCGAATTAGAATTATTCCAATTTTACCCATTTTGTCATTGATTTCAATGGAAACCATTTTTTACCCAACCTGAAAGTTAATACTTCAAAAAACAAACCAAAAAACAGTACCTCTCGGGAATCTAAAAAGCAATAACTGTGCAAAATCTGGATGCATAAAGATCAATGATTCAAAAGTTATGCCCGGGGACGGACGGACGCCACAGAATTTTCTTTTCATAAATCTCTCTAAGTTAGAAAGGGTTAAGAAATATGGGAATATGATGGAAGTATGTTCTTTCAGATGGTATCAGACATGATGAGAGGCCATTATTTTGTATTAACCATGATTGACTTAGTCGTGAGAGACCAACTGTCGAAACAAAATACCTTGAAAATCTCTGCGTCATCACAAGACTTTCTCAATTTTTCTAATTTCATTAGCGTGGGGGGAAAAAAAAAAAAAAAAAAAATTATCAGAGCCAAAAATGCCGAAAGTTTCCTCAAAGCTGGGCGGCGGAGAAGATGGTTCCATGGAAACGTAAACAAAATGCGCGCCTCCAGGTTTAATTCACAGACCTTTTCTTCTTCTTCCGTTTTCAGCAGCCGATTAGAGATGGAGCCCTCGTATGGCGAGACTCTTTCATATACAGGGACTCCATTCGCAACCACAGCCAACACTCAACAATCACCTTTAGTTGAGTAATGAGCTTTGGTCAGCTTGCGCACTTTATCATTTAGCACACACAAAATGAGAGAGGGATCTACTTACTTTTCTGATATCATCGAGATTGTGAATTTCAGGAGAGAGACCTCCATGAACACAAAGGAACTGTTGGTTCATTAAAGCTGCTAGAGGCAAGCAATCGAATGCGTCCATACAAGCATCATATACTCTTTCTGAATACTTTATTTTACCTGTAGACAAAAAAAATCAAAATAAGAAGATGATTAGTTAAAGGATGAATTTAATAACAGCGTTGTTCAGGAGAAGCAGACGAAGCAATGAACCAAATTCGGCACATACAAAAATATACAAATTTTACATTAACCCTTTATGGGCCAAGCCCGAGTATACTCGTTTTTCTTCTCTAGTTTACTTCACATTGTTTCAGTCTTCATTCCGGATAAACGCGACTATCGATGAAAACATGTATGTAAGAACAAGTTAAGGTGTTTTCGAGCGCCTTCAAACAGTCGTATAGACAATTCCAACTCCCCCGAGTACGAACAGTTAACTACCTTCCCTCTATAAACGGAAGAGTGGCGTTCTACTGAAATAACCTGGCCCTTAGAGGGTTAATCTGGCAGCACTGCACCGAGCTATACATAGATAAAGAGTGGCAGTCTAACGGGTTATCTGCATAACGGACGTCTAACGTGGAGTTTTGTTAGGTTAGAGTGATTTCTTGGCGTTTTTAGTTCCAATGGAGCCGTTGCAAACTTTTGCTAGAGGCTCATTAGTAGTTGAATATAGGGTAAATCCCTTTAAAAATTATGATGGGCGCACTAAAAAATCACGAAATCTACTCCCAAACTCATAAAATGCTTTCAAACGTGAGACTCCTGTGTGTTATTGTTTCATTTTGATAAGTTTTCGACACAAATATCGGTTTCCGTACCTTTCACAACCTTTTGTGAGGAATTGAGGATATTGAAACGTAAGAATTCGAACAGACGCCGTCAGTGTTTACTGTTTATTTGTTTATGATGTCAGCTGTGATGGCCGTCGGGCGTCGGCCGTGATTATTTGAATGTGCCGCTCTAATTTCGCGAAACATCGTGCACGTGGTGGTTTCGTGGTGGTATACAGGGGTGAATAGTGTCTAGTGTTTTTCGCAATTTGTGAGTTTATTAATGAATTTAGGGTTTTTTGATGCTGCCATTGTTATTTCCTCGGCTTTTTACATAGGAATTGATACTTTCAAACGCTGTAGCCGAAGTGTGCAACAGACCCATTAGGGATAAATACAACGTTGCCACAAATTGCAATCTGAGTCACTGAAACGTACGGCAAAGGAACCGACAACACCGAGCCAAAGGAATAGGGGAAAAGAATGAAGGCCTCGGATAAAAATAATGTATGTGATCGGCGATTTTGATTCAGATCCTTTAACAAGACCAGGGCGTGTTACAGCGCATGAGGTCGGGAAAGCCTGACAGGAGAGAGAAAAAGAGGGACGAAAGGGGAGAGTGAGAGGGGGGAGGGATGGTGGCATGGGGGAATGAGCTTTTGAGCACCATTACACAATATTGCATGTTTGATGAATATAACTCAATGCACGCACTCGAGAGTCAAGGCTGACTCTTGGAGTAATGCATATTGCATACACTACAAATACAAGGCGATCGTGAGAGCGAATTATAACGTGCTCATTACGAGAGAACCCGGAGTAGGTGAGGCTCCCTCCGTTTGAGGCAAAGATTACTGAGCGAAACTCAATGCAAGGCAAAATGGCTCTGGCTGTCTCACTAAGGCTAAAAACTGTTGAACGCCTGAAATCGGAGCACTATGGTCTGAGATCGAAAAAAAGGGCCAAAAATGAGTGAAATAAAAAAGTAATAAAAAACGATCGTTTAGGACTTTTTCCGCTTAATTTAAAATTTGCCTGTAATATTTCTTGGTTTGAAATTTTGAATCAATTTTTTTACGTTTTCTCATTGGTTAAGCTCTTGAAGGTTTGTAAATAATAATAAATACGAGAAATTTACTTTCTGATTTTCGGCCACTTTCTGAACTTCGGCCAATTTCTGATTTTTGGCCACATTCTAATTTTTGTCCACATTCTGATTTTTGGCCACTTTATGATTTTTGGCCACTTTCTGGTTTTTGGCCACTTTATGATTTTTGGCCACTTTATGATTTTCGGCCAATTTCTGATTTTTGGCCACTTTTTGATTTTTGGCCGTTTTCTGACGATCTCAGACCACAGTGCGAAGAGACAACCTGTAACAGTGACCAACTTTCGTATGTGTCGACCACTTTCAGATTATGGAGTATCAGTACCAACATTTTACAAGGGCGGAGCCAGCAATTTGGCAACTGTGGATTCTTCCCATTTTAATATATGAGAAACAATCGGTCCTTGAGGGGGCCATGGCCCAATTTTTAATCGATTGTTTCTCATAAATTCAAATGGGAATTAAGAATCCACAGTTGCCAAATTGCTAGCTCCGCCCGTGAATATTTATAACAGTTTTCTTTGGCAAAATCAAGGTGGTAGGAAGTCCTGCTTTTCTTCAACTGTGAATTGATTTTAAAAAGAGTCAAAACTACGAGATGACTTGAAAGCTCGAAAAAACCCTCGAAAAATCACGAGTATCCCACCAAGAAAGTCTAAAATTCAGTAATAAACTCACATATCCACAATAACGGCACTATCGTAATGGCGTTACAGCTCAGGTATATCATGGGAGATTCCGATCTGATACGTCACTTACTCTACGGAAACACAGAGCGGACAAGTCTCAAATTAGGTAGGAATCTCCCGTGATATCTGCGTAACTCCGCCATCAAACCCGATTCAGAGAGTAGATTTTCTTGATTTTTCAGACTTCTCATCGAAATTTTTACGGGTTTTTATACAAGAATCAACTCTTCCATCACTTGTAACAAAACTTTACATTGAGCCCCATTGTACGAGAAGTTTGTAATGGACCCATTGTTACGAATCAATTAATTTTTACGGCAAGGTGCTGCTTTCTCACAATGACGAGAATAGGCGTTTCCCGCTCCGCCACCGCCCGCAAGCCCACAGCACACTCGGTCAAGGTGATGACGATAAATTCTTATTTAAGACGTCTAAAACAAACTACTCATTAAACACTAATTTACCGCGGCAGTTTAAAGCGAGACTAATAAAATGCATCTTAAACGAGGTTCAGAATATTCCACTGCCCAGAGCCGGGTTACGAAAAGAGAGAGAGAGAGAGAGAGAGAGAGAGAGAGAGAGAGAGAGAGAGAAAGAAAGAGAAAGAAAAATAAAAAGAAAAAGAGAGAGATAGAGAGGAAAAGAAAGATAAAGAGAGAGAGAAGGAATGAGAGAGAGAGATAGAGAGAGAGAGAGAGAAAGAAAAAGAGAGAGAAGGAATGAGAGAGAGTGCATGTGCATGGGAGAGAGAGAGGGAGAGAGAGTGAGAAAGAGAGAGGGAGAGAGAAGGAGAGAAAGAGAGAGAAGAGAGAAAAGAGAGAGAAGAGAAGAGAGAGAGAGAGAGAGAGAGAAGAGAGAAGAAGAGAGAGAGAGAGATAGAGAGAGAGAGAGAGAGAGAGAGAGAGAAGAGAGAAGAGAGAGAGAGAAGAGAGTGATAGGAGAGAGAGAAGAAGAGAAAGAGAAGAGAGAGAGGAAGAGAGAAAAGGGAGGAGAGAAGAAGAGAGAGAGCGAGAGAAAGATAGAGAGGGAGAGAGAGAGGAGAGAAGAGAGAGGAGAAGAGAAAGAGAGAAGAGAGAGAGAGAGAGAAGAAGAGAGAGAGAAGAGAGAGAGAGAAGAGAGAGAGAAGAGAGAGAAGAAAGAGAAGAGAGAGAGAGAGGAGAGAGAGAAGAGAGAGAGAGAGAGAGAGATGAGAGAGAGAAGAGAGAGAGAGAGAGAAAGAGAAGAGAGAGAGAGAAAGAGAAGAAAGAAAAACGGAGAGAGGAGAGAGAGGGAGAGAGAGGCATGAGAGGAGAGAAGAGAGAGGAAGAGAGAGAGAGGAGAAGAGAGAGGAGAGAGAAAGAGAGAAGAGAGAGAGAAAAGGAGAGAGAAGAGAGAGAAAGAGAGAGGAGAGAGAGAAAACGGAGAGATGAGAGGAGAGGAGGAGGAGAGAGAAAGGGGAGGGAGAGAGGGGAGAGGGGGGGAGAGGGGGGGGAGGGGGGGGGGGGGAGAGAGAAAAAGAGAGAAGGGATTGAGAGAGAGTGCGGTGCATTTGGGGGGAGGGAGAGAGAGTTATTAGAGAGAGAGAGTGAAGGAGGAGAGGGAGAGGTGAGGAGAGAGGAGAGAGAGAGAAAAAAGTCTCGGGGAATGGTGCTAGCTACAAATCAAAGGAAACGACGGGGTATCGCTGGCTGGGAGGGGAGGGGAGGGGCGGACCGAAGTGGTGAGGTGAGATTGGGGGGGGGGGGGGGGGGTCGGAGCGAGGCGAGCAAAGTTGGATTTACGATGAATCGGCTCATTTGGCGGTGAAAATTTGACGTTTATTAAGAAAAGTGAAGCGTGCGAACGGGAGAGGAGGGATGGCGGAGAAAAAAATAAGAGGTTTATAGGCGAGGGAATGGTTGACAGCTTAAATGCAACCGGTAATAAACGGGCTCGCTGTGAGGGGGGAGGGTGGGGGTGGGGGTGGGGGTGAGGACGGGGATCTTGCTCGGCAATATTAGTTGGAAGTCGGCCCATTGCATCGGTGGAATAAACCGCAGCGCGGTTGAATCGAATCGGCAGAAATAGAGTTGCTGAGTGTTATTACGATGAGCGAATCGAGACAATAGTATAAAGTGAATCCAGCTCCTTTCCGTTCATCTCGTACTCAAAATGAACAGCTTTTATTGAATGGGGGCCGTTTTAGAGATGGCGTCACGATCACGAAATTGGATCCGAACAAAAATCTTCAGGATTGGATCTCGTTAAGTTGTACTCACAATCAGATGGAATGGGATCCGAATTTTCGTATGTAAATCCATGCGATAGTAAACAAGCGATTATAACTCAGATTTTACGGCACCGATGGATTTCACCGATGGATTTCATACCAGCAGCAACAAAGAGACCTGGGGGCTTACCATTTACTCCAGGGGTATCCAACCTATACGCATGCGGCCCGCGAAGCTTTTTCTGAATTCAAGAACAGCAAACAAAAAAGCCCTTTTTCGATTACCACTGCTGAAAACCACCCTTTTCCGTTAAAAGCTACAAAAACTGCTCGCTATTAGAAACATGGCATTAGTGCTTTGCGTTTCCTCTTCTTGGAAGGAAAAAAATAAAAATAAAAACGACTCTCTTTTTTTCGATGATTCAAAAAATAGGGGTGCATATTTAAAACAGCAAGTCGAACATTCTACTTTGAGGAAACTTTGAAAAAACAATTTAAATTCTGGTTCGGATCCTCGTTAAATTCGTATTAGCTGAAGACCATCAGTGGGATCCGCCTGGTGAAGGGAATTTGTGAAATTTATTTCTTTTAGTAATTGATTTTATTCCACGCGCTTTTACT
Source organism: Trialeurodes vaporariorum (assembly GCA_011764245.1). Taxonomy (NCBI): domain Eukaryota; kingdom Metazoa; phylum Arthropoda; class Insecta; order Hemiptera; family Aleyrodidae; genus Trialeurodes; species Trialeurodes vaporariorum. Next base: position 9,362,509 of record VMOF01000320.1, on the reverse strand, counting down.
TTTGAATCTTCTTTGATGTGTCTCAAAGACGCGTTTCAAGTTATAAGATACCCCTCTCATTTTTCGACACGTGATTCTCCCCTTTCTCTGAATCACATTCTTTCTTGTAGATCCCTACTTCACATGTTTCTGTGCATATACGGTTCAGCGCTAAGACACTGTTTATGAGATTGGAGAAGTGTGAAATTAGGTCATAACTGAATAACTCATCGTCGGTTTATAGAAGGGCCCAAAAAATGTTCTGGAGAACTGACGGTCCCCGAAAGACGTTGCACTGAGAGAAATCACTTCTTTAAAAACAAGGAAACACATTTACTTGTGACAGTTTTCCTTGCGCGAACTAAAGTTCTGATTGCATGAAGGAGAATCACTGTCACAACTAGGAATCACGACAAGAAAATATTATCGATTCTTTACGAACCGCTGCTAATTTCGATGGATCGATGACTCCTCCATATGAATCCATAGAAAAGAATCGATATTAAAAGGATTCGATTGGACTCCCAAAAAAATCGATACTATTGCAAAAATTCAATAGAGAAAGAAACTAATCAATTCTTCACGACACGCCAAGCTGCTGCAAAAGAGGCTCATCATTCATCGCACTTAGTACTTTAATATTCAAAGAGATGGATTGAATTGTATGGTGCAAATCTTTCCTTTCTCATCTTGAATTTTTTTTTTTTTATTTTTTTTTTTATTATTTTTTTATTTTTTTAATACATAAATAAATAAAACAGATAAAAGTACAAATAAATAATGAAGACGAGGCAAAGTTTTCCTTTTCATTTCCTTCCCGAAGTCAAAACAAGTATTGCATAACTTCTTAAGAAGTGTCATCCCTCTTTTCCAACTTCTCATCCCAACTTTTTTTTTTTTTTTATTTCTCTCTCCTCGAGAAAAGAAAAAAAAAAAACAAGCAGCCTTCAAAAAACCAGAAATTCCACACTTAGGATGCTCACATTTTTAGAGCCTTTAAGTTATGGAGATCATCCGATTCCTCAACAGATGCTTAACCTTCTCCGCCAAGATTTTCATTTCCTTTGTAGATCAAGCTGATTTACAGTTTTCTGTTGGTAATGATTCCCTCTCCTTTGTCTCTCCCATGTTCTCTCAACTCTCTCTCTCTCTCTCTCTCTCTCTCTCTCTCTCTCTCTCTCTCTCTCTCTCTCTCCCTTTCTCTCCCCTTCTCCTCTCTTTTTCTTCTCACTCTTTCTCCTCTCTCCTTATCCCTCCACCTCCATTTCCCTCCCTCTGCATTCCCCTTTTTCTCATTTCTCTCTTTCTCTTCCTTCACCACCTCCTCCTCTCCATTCTCCATTTCCAACCCCCTATTCTCACCCTTACTCCCTCTCACTCTTTCTATTCGTCTTCTTTCCGTCTTCTCCTCCTCTCACTCTCTCTTTCTCTCTCCTACTCCCTCTCCCTCTCTTTCTCTCTTTGTTTATCTTCCTTTCTAAACCTTTTTTTTTTTTTTTTTTTGTTTTTTGTTTTTTGTTTTTTTTTTTGTTTTTGTTTTTAAACTGAGTGGAAATACATATTTAAGTAGTTCGTCAACCAACTTGTTATCAACTTGTGCTGACATTGTCAGTTACAATCTATTTCAAACCGAAACTTTCAAAAAGAGCGAGAGAACTTCATCTCGGAAAAAATGCTGGGACTTTAAAAAAAAAAAAAAAAATTGCATTTAATTAAGTTCAAACGAGTCACGCCTCCGCCGCCTCCGGCAAGGGCGGATCCAGCAATATGGCAACCATGTATTCTTCTCATTTGAACGTATGAGGAAGAATCGATTCTCAAGGGGGCCATGGCCCCTTGACTAATCGATTATTTCTCACGCATTCAAATGGGAAGAATACGCAGTTGCCAGATCGCTGGATCCGCCCATGGCCTCCGGTCAACATTTAACAACAAACCTGATTCAAACAACATGGCGACCGTTGTCGAGCCTCTCGTCTATATCAGCCAAGAGTGAATACGGTGAGTGTAAAAGCGAGACTATTTTGAACGAATCCAGAAGTATCGTTTACAACCAATGGATTTCTGCAGGATATTCAGAGGCTTTGCACTGATAGTTGCTCTACAACACCGAACAGCAAGATCGGGGAAATAATAAAGACCACAATCGGATCCCTAAAAAAAAGTTTACCTGCGATTTAAGATAGTAAAATGGTGCTGTCGCACACCTTTGCTAACAGCAATTTTAAAGGTCGACTCAGATGTAAAAACGTGCAAAAATAACGAAGGTAGCACTGAAAATTCAGGAAAGAAAAACACCCCAGTAGCCGGCACCCCTAATAAAAGCACCAGTACTCGTCACACATTTTTTTACAATGTGAAAAGTATTAGTTTGGTGGCAATACTGGTGTTTTAGGTAGTTCTTTTCTGAGACCCCAATGAGGCTCTTGCAAACTTTTGCTCCGGGGGATTGAAGAGTTGATTCTTGCATAAAAACCTGTAAAAATGACGATGAGTACACTGAAAAATCACGAAATTCTCTCACAGAATCGGGCATAATGGCGGTTCAAAGCAGTTATAATGGGAGATTCCCATCTAAAATTAGCCATACCTCTGTGTTTCCGTAGAGAAAATGACAGATTAGGCAGGAATCTTCCATGATATCCGCGTTGAAGCGCCATTACGAGCTTGCCGTTAAAGCAGTTATATGAGTTTATTACTGAATTTTAGACTTATTCTGTGTCATTTTCGTGATTTTTTCTGGTCATAACATCAGGTTGGACCATTTATTTGCTTATAGCAAAAGTTTGCAAGAGCCCCATTGTGAAACATTCGAAGCAAATACGCCAAACACCAAAATTACCACACTAAACAAATATTTTTCACAACGTGAAAAATATTTGCCGGGTACAAGTGCAAATTTTAGGGGTGTCAGCTACTGGGGTGTTTACCTAAATCCACTCCTTGACTCATAATAATGATTTTAAATGAGCGAGCGTAATGACGGTGTTGGACACTAATAACGGGAGATTCCTATCTTAATTTGGTCACTCTCTCTATGCTGACAAGGAAGATTTACAGAGCAGATACCAGAGTAGTAATCCACATCTGATTAACGGTATCGTGACACCCGGTGACACCGGTGTCAAAGGAAAGTCGTCTCTTATTAGTCACTTCTTGATGGAGTAACAGTATTGTTATGGGAGAATCTATGGGGGGGGGGAGACTGGTAGAATCTACCATCTGCGCTGATTTTGGAGTCAGCTATCAAGTAGATGCAACGTACTAGCGGAGACAAAGATACCTAGCCAGGGTATGCAATAAGCAATACACAGCATCCCATTCAACGCGTGTATTAGGTGTGTTGCGTGTTGCATACTCTGGCCGGGTATCTTTGTCCCCGCTAGTACATTATGGTAAATTAAGTTAACTTGTCGGTACATTTTACCATCGTTTATAGTGAAATTTAGCCCTTTTTGATAGCTGACTCCAAAATCAGCTATGCAGATGGTAAATCCTATTTTCTTCCGTGCAATCATTAGTGCCCAAAGCCACTAACACGCAAGCGTATTTAAAAGCATTTCATGATTTTAGGAGTGGATTTTGTGATTATTTCGTGATTTTTTTCAGGTTTTATTTCATCTGCATCGACCCTAAAATTGCTTTCAGCAAAAGTGTGCAACAGCCCCATTTGCTTATAGAATGGAGATATTTTCCCTTTTCACTTCTAGAAAAAAAAAAGAGAAAAAAACCGCATTTTATCGATAGTAATAATATGAATCATGTTTCATCATTTCATGATATGGAAGTCGACCTGCTTTTAAGTTGTCGGCAATGATGGAACTTTTCAGACAACCTGTCAAATGCAGTGGCAGCGAATGGAAACGAATGAAATGCCGTGAGATGAGAGATGATAAGACAGTAGGTTCGACAAATAACTTACGCTTTAATACAACAGAGCTCATTCTGACGACAAAAGGTTCTCAGATCATTTTTTCATTTCGAATGGAGAGAGAGTGAGAGAGAAGGAGAGAGAGAGAGGGGGGAGAGAGAGTGAGAGAGAAGGAGAGAGAGAGAGGGGGGAGAGAGAGTGAGAGAGAAGGAGAGAGAGAGAGCGAGCGAGCGAGCGAGAGAGAGAGAGAGAGAGAGAGAGAGAGAGAGAGAGAGAGGAGGGGCAAATTCCTGGATCCACCTCTGAAGACAGGAAATAATCCTCTGAAAAAGAATTGATTAAAATATCAAAGGTAAGCAATACTTACATTCTTGTTTAAAGGTAAAATATTCCGTTAAATGCCTGCATTCGTGATTTCCGCGCAATAGGAATAACGTGGTTGGATGGCACAGTTTTAAAGCCCATAGATATAAAACACACTGAAACAGAAACGGAAACACATTCATTTTTATTAAAATACATAAATACATTTTAATATTTGTTTTTTGCAAATTGGCAGAGACAGAACAAGTTTCAGTATCAACATGCTTACAAAGCCACCGCAGCAGTAGATTGTATGAAATGGTCATTTCTATGAAAACTAAATACAAGTCAAGCTTCAACAGCATATTTCTCAAACAGTTGACTTTTTTGTGCTTCATTGTAGTATTCAATGTCTGTAATGTCGATGGATTGTAAAATGCCACTATCATTAATCACCGATGGATAGTAAAATGCCACTATCATTAATTACCGATGGATTGTAAAATGCCACTATCATTAATTACCGATGGATTGTAAAATGACAGTAACATTAATCACCGATGGATTGTAAAATGCCATTAACATTAATCACCGATGGATTGTAAAATGACAGTAACATTAATCACCGATGGATTGTAAAATGCCATTAACATTAATCACCGATGGATTGTAAAATGCCACTATCATTAATTACCGATGGATTGTAAAACGCCACTATCATTAACCACCGACGGATTGTAAAATGCTACTATCATTAACCCTTTAAGGACCATGTTAGTTCAAGAGAATACCATTCCTCCGTTTCTACGGGGAAGGTAGTTAACTGTTCGTACTTGATGGAGTTGGAATTGCCTATACGATGAATTTAAGGCGCCGGACGAAACCTTGTCTATTGTAATGTTTTCATCTAGATTTGCGTTCATCTGAAATGAAGAGTAAATCAATGTGAAATAGACTAGAGTAGAAAAACGAGTATACTCGGGCTTGGTTCATAAACGGTTAACCCTTCGTTGAAGGCGGGGTGTTTTGTAACGCGGATGGTGCCCGGGGATCTTTTCCCCCCACTGGCGCAACCAGGATATCTTCCATCTCTCTCATTTCCCATTTGAATGCATGAGTAGGAAAAGGACAGAAGGAGGGGGTTTTATCCCTTTGTCCATCCTTGTCTAACATACGTTTCTTAATGGAGAAAAGAGAGAGATGAAGAAACTCTCGGTGCGCTACTGTTTCCCCCCTAAGACCCAAACAATGTTAAACATATTTTCACAACTTATTTAACAAACCTTATTAGGCAGCTAGACAAAGATTCAGCCTTTTTCACCGATTTGAAAAAAAATGCTGGACAAATTCCGACAGAGGTGAGCGCTGAGCTCACCCCACCGCCAACGAAGGGTTAATCACCCATATGGATGATAGAATGCCACTATCATTAAATGCACGCAAAACCAGGGCTGCCGTTTTGCGTATAATCAATGCTATTTTTCAATCCACCGATGATTCCACCAGTTGAGAAAAGATTACACAGATCAGTTCAGTGTCTGACTGTAATAAACTAAAATACTCGCATCTGTAATCTTTTCTCAATCGGTGGAGTCGTCGATGACTTTAAAAAACTTGCGGATATTTTAATTAATCAACGGAGTCTCCACCGATTAAGGAAAGATTACAGATTAGGGTATTTTCGCGTGCATTACAGTCATACACTGAACTGAGCTGTGCAATCTTTTCTCAACCGGCGGAATCATCGGTGAATAGAAAAATAGCATTGATTATACGCAAAACGATAGCCCTGCGCAAAACGGAAGCCCCAGCACACTCGCTTGGCAACAACCCTTCCAGACTGCTTTCTTTGCAAAAATCGAGATGAGAAGAAACCAAAGGCCGAGAGAAATTCTTCAGACCTAGAGCGAGGTATTGCGATAAACTCAGGAACTGGGTTGACGACCAAGTCTCCGGGGACTGTTAAATTTCTAAAGAGAGGGGATGGGGTGTGGTGGTGAAATGAGAAGGGGGGGGGGGGGGGTCAATCATAAAATGTAATATCCGCGTTTGCGAAGTGAGAGAGAGGAGCTTGTACTCTAAAACAGAGGCTATTTAAACTCCTTCCAGTCTAGATTGTTCTTGAGAGGGTACTGGGGGATTGCGGAACGGGAGGAAGGGGGTTGGAGGAAGACCCCCCCCCCCCACTTGAGAGCGATATGAGATAATCCTTTGCGACTCACAAAAACGGATGAACATGTACTTACAATGCCTGCTCGGATTTGCTGAGCTCGTGGAGAACGGTATATACGAAACGATGCTGATTATTTTATTTTTATTTTTTCATCACTTTATTAATACGATTTTCTTTTGTTTTCTCTTTTCCCTCTCCCGCCTTTTTCTTCATAATCTCACCGTTGCCGAATATCAACATCATGGTTCATGACAGATTTTTTAAAGAGGAATCAAGTATTTTCAAGGACTTTTCTAGGACTTCTGACAAGCAAAATCGTAGACTTTTTCACGCCAATTTGCCACGGGCAGAAAAACTGAAGTCGATTCTCAGATAAGGGTGCACTAATTAGAGAAGAACACTCAACAAAAAAATAAGAGAGAAAAAAATTCCTTCTAACTCCTGCATTCTTCTTCACGACTTTGCATTCCAAAAGGACAGGACATTCCTCGGGAACATAATCAAATTATTAACTAAATAGCGAGCTAACAAGCCGAAGCCGGTTATTTTCAAGGATTTTCAAGTAAATTTGACGAATTCATCAAAATTCAAGGATATTCAAGCATATGAAAAACGAAAAAATAAATCAAGGATATTCAAGGACTTTTCAAGGCTTCACGAACGATGAGCATAAATTGACGCAAACAGTTCCAAGCTGCCCAAATTTTTTACAAAAAATGTATCTCCATATGATTGAAGCTGTGAAAAAGTAAAAAAGCGATGTAATAGTTACAACGAGGCGTCTGCACGTGCGAAAGTGAGAGGGGTATAGGTTTGAACGCGTAGCAGTGTAGCACATTTCCCCACCAGCTGAGGTTCAATGGCTTTCAAAAGAAAGTATCCTGATAGAAATTTTCAAAATTTCATTTCTCAACCAATTTGAGAAATTTTAAGGTTGTCAGGTATTTCAGTTTCTCACAGTATTGCCACTTGTGACAGTGTGCCTCACAAAAATTAAAACGATGAAACATTAAAATTCATCAAGAACACTTTCAATGAGAGAACTTTCTTTTGAGACTCATAGTAGGTACACTGGCAAAGCGAGCGATCTGGCAACGTTGTATTGGGGGGCTCAACCAAGTTTTGAGCGCGTATGATACGTTTGACAGTTCAAAGAGGAAATAAAATAGGCCGTCGAAAAAGAGCCTCTTGTACAATAGGAAATATCGATGTGAGGTGGAAATGGGTGACGGGCGGAGAAGGGGGGGGAGGAATCTTTTTCAAACCGCATTAAAATTCAAATTCGAATCTAGAGAAGGAGAAAGGTTCTTATCCGAAGTGAAAATCTGTGAGTTACATTTAATTTTTCTTTTGAGAAGTGTGTCAAAGTAGAATGCTTTACCTCTCTCTCCGGCGGAAAGCACTCAAATCCCCGATCGCGCGGTTTCTTTTACGAGCAATGTTGCCGGATCTTCATATAAATTACAAACTTTTACAATGAATCAAATTGGGAATGAATCAGATTGTCATCCGAAAAACGGCAACGCTGTTTACAGATCTTTCCACGTCAATTTTCCGTTTTTCACCCAAGAGCTTTTCAATGCGTGACGGACGCAGACAGTCTTTTACCTGTTTCATCTGATGATGTGCGGGATTATGCTAACTGGGAGCACAGAATACTCTAATCAGAACGGAAACTCTAATTAATTTTGAAATATTCTTTACTTCGGGCCGCCATGTTCGAAAGTGAGCATCTTCGGCAATCTTCGGCAGATCTTCGGCAACTGGCCGAGTTGTGATTGGTCGTACAGCCTGAAAAAGCATGTCCGCCATCTTGAGAAGTGAGTAGGCACAGTTGCCAGTTTGTGCCAGTAAATTCCAAATCTTGTTTCCATTGGCTCTTATGGGAGTTTCCGTTCTGATTAGAGTATTCTGTGCTGGGAGGGATTCTGTTCCCGAGCTTGAAGCAAGATTTGACGTTATTGAAATAGAAGTATTTCTACAGCTCGAAGAAAGGAATAAACACCTTTTCTTTCTGAGACCGAGGGCATTCCGTTTTCTTTTTCATGTGAAATTTTTTCTTTCTATTTTTTTATATTCTAGCCCTTCATTGCATGATTTTTTTTCCCCACAGCCAAAAACGGATTTTTCAATTCACTAGGTGGTCAAATTAATGGGAAAAATAGCAAAATATAAAACATTTTGGACACTTTTTTTGGTAAAAATTCACATTTGTTTTATTTTTTACTCGTTTCTAACTATTGCATTAACACCATGAGAAATGGCGGGAAAAGAAGAAAAGAAAAAAATTCAAAATTTTCAAAAAAAGAATAATTTTTTACTTTCATTGGATTTTTCTAAAAAGCAAATGCCAAAAGCTTGGTAAAAGTAATGAAATTGGGGTTGAGTTGGATACGGGGGACAGATTTCCCCGCCATGATTTCCATTAATAAATGCATTATAATGAGTGCTGGTAGTCTTTTGGAAAATGTTTGAGCCCCATTCTTATGTTTTTTTATAATGTGACACTGGTGATACAATTTGAAATAAGTCAGAATATTACATTACAATGTCTGATATAGGGCTTTTTACATCATGTGACACCGGTGTCACACTACGCAGTGAAGGGTTGATACTTACTTAACCGGAATTCCTCTTGTTTCAACAGAAAATACTTTTATTTCAACGGGAATTTAGGTTACCACCTGAAGCAACACTCAAATCCCACATCCCTCCAAATGTTTATCTTATTGGTTCGTTTTGTCAGCGAATCGGTTTTCTGAAATTTAAAATCTTTCAAACTATCCTCAAAAAATAGAGGCATGAATAAGAAACTTTCGTTTCGAGACTATAGTTAATTGACGGGACAGTTTTTAAAACAAGGGAAGAAAAAAGAAGAAGAAGAAAAAAAAAACTTAATATTTTAAAAGGACAGGGATTTAAGAGGAAAAAAGCTGAAGACAAGAAAAGATGGACGAAAAAATAAGGACAAAATCACCTGAAACCTTCCAGACTTGAAGCTGGTTTGAAACCATAGAGCACAGGCTCGCTTTTTTGGTCATCCTGTACACTTGGTGAATTACTCAACAGCATTATCAAAGTCCAAGTGAGTGTTGAACCAACCCTCTTCATCTCATACTCACAAACGGAAAGACACGTGTTAAAATCCACGTGGATTTCTCTCGATAACACAAGGAAAAGGGAGGCAGAGAGAAGCCTCGTTATATGAAAGTAACGTCTACTTTTCCAATACTCGATACTGCTGTGTGTGCCTGTTTGCTATGGACGACAAAAGAAAATGTCTGCGCCCTAATTTAAAAAAAAAATTGGATGTTAGATCCATTCGAGGCTCATTTAAATTGTCTTTGAGCTGCGGAGCTGAAAATGACATCCAAGCTCTGAAAATGACTATAGAGTAGATAGAGATTTGTGATCAAGGATTAGTTGGACTCCACAAAGATGAAAGGATTAGTTCCGAAGGGAAACGTCCACAAGCTGTAACCAAAGACATTATATCATATAGACGGAGTGCATAACAAGATCCTTGAGGCAAACTTGCGGTACTTCGCATGTTCACCAAAAATGATCACCAGTCATCAGCCTGCTCAACGATTGCATCAAAACTTAAATTGGTAATCTTTTTTAGGTATAATCTTTGGCAAAACTGGTGACAAACAAACCGACGCCATTTTGAGAGTGAATGAAAGCTGCACACGATTTCAAATTTAGTGAGTTATTTGAAGCTTTATCCATCTTCGATCTCGATTTTTATAAAGTAGTAAGTTTGGATTCAGAGATTATGTTCGTTTGTTTGTCACCAGTTGAAGGTTCCTCCCCCGATTTCGAAAATGGACTCGCCCGTCTGCCTACTGTAGTGTACGGTAAGTTTGCCTCACTCAGCTCAATGTTACGGAATAGGATGCACTCCGTCTATATGATATAATGTCTTTGGCTATAATTATGGAGAGACGACATCTTGTTACAAGTCCTGTCTCAAAACGAGACAAAACAGATGGAGGGTTTGTTTGCCTCTTATTTTTTAACCTTGCACGGAGAAAAAAGTATTGGTAGAATTTACCGTTTGCAAAGCTGATTTTGGAGTCTGCGCTATCTCAAGTATGGTAAATGCAACGTACCTTGTGGTAAATTAAATTAAGATAACCCGTTGGTACATTTCATCACAAGGTACGTTGCATTTACCACAGATGGTAAAATTTACCATACTTGATAACAGACTCCAAAATCAGCTATGCAGATGGTAAATTCTACCAGTCTTTTTTTTTACCGTGTAAATTGAAAATTGTAAAGAATCAGTTGAATCTGGTTTAGAATGAAAATGAAATGGGTCTGTTGCAAACTTTTGCTACAGCGCTATAGAGTGTTCAATCTCAAGTAAAATCTCGTGAAAAGTCCATTGGTGACATCAGAAAGTCATAAAATGCAGTATAAAACTCACGAGAGACGTTTAATGAAATCCAAGATAGCGGTGAAATATTGAGCCACCTGTATGCATGCACCACGAACGTCCAAGGATAGCCAACCTCACAATACCGATCACACCCAATCACAACGTAAATAAACACATAACCACT
>VMOF01000320.1:9336612-9346612 GCA_011764245.1 Trialeurodes vaporariorum | reverse complement strand
TCCATTTTCACATTGACGGTAAAAACATTCAAATTTGTTTTTTGAGTCAATATGCTTTTGTATGTTTTTGTGTTTGTATTTTGTGTTCGTGTTTTGATTTTGTGTTTTGATCCTTCTCATGGACTCGCTGCACTGTGCAGTGTGCGGCGCTAAAAGCACAAGCAACTCGCACAGCTGCACCTGAAGATGTAGTCAAGGCACCCGCGTCTGACAGATCTGCAGCACGGGTAACTTGATTCGACATTCATTCTCCGACTTCAATCCCCCCCCTTTTTTTTTCTCCGCACGTTCCTTCCAACTGCTCTTCATTCTCTTGTCTACGCGCTCTCTCTCACTCTCTCACTCCCCCCCCCCCCCTCCCCCCCTCCCCTCTCTCTCTCTCTCTCTCTTCCTCTCTCTCTCTCTCTTCTCTCTCTCTCTCTCTTCTCTCTCTCTCTCTCTCTCTCTCTCTTCTCTCTCTCTCTCTCTCTCTCTCTCTCTCTCTCTCTCTCTCTCTCTCTCTCTCTCTCTCTCTCTCTCTCTCTCTCTCTCTCTCTCTCTCTCTCTCTCTCTCTCTCTCTCTCTCTCTCTCTCTCTCTCTCTCTCTCTCTCTCTCTCTCTCTCTCTCTCTCTCTCTCTCTCTCTCTCTCTCTCTCTCTCTCTCTCTCTCTCTCTCTCTCTCTCTCTCTCTCTCTCTCTCTCTCTCTCTCTCTCTCTCTCTCCTCTCTCTCTCTCTCTCTCTCTCTCTCTATCTCTCTCTCTCTCTCTCTCTCTCTCTCTCTCTCTCACTGAGATTCGATGCTCAGATTATTTTCCGATACATTCAAGTCTTTCTATTCTCATACATCAATAGTGACATATCGAAACGAGTCCGTTGCAAACTTTTGCTACATCAATTTCGAGCACTGATTCAAATATAAAATGCAGCAAAAATAACGATACTAGCTTTTGCGAAATCATTGTACTTCACGCCTCATTTTCGACAGAGAGTATACTATCGACGAATCAAAGATTGTCGCGAAATTTTTTCGAGCTAAGTTGCGTCTTCAAGGTTCTGGTTCGGCCATTCCTCATATTCCTTACACATTGCAGGTGAGAGGCCAGTGCGGGTGGGGTGGAAAAGCCGTTGCAGATCAGTTCCAAACTCACACTCATAACGGAAAAAGTTTGAAACGCTCGCGACAATCGTTAATTCATCGATAGTACAAAGAGGCACTATCTGATGCAGAGACAGTATACAATGACTTTCAAAAGAAAGTCCTCTCATAAGTACGGTCCTTGATAGTGTTGTTCATTATTTTTTAAAGAGTTTTAGATTTTTTTCTGGCAAGCTTTCAAGTGGGAATGCTGTAAGACTCTGAAATATTTGTACGTGAAAACTGCAAAGAAAGAGTGCGGGACTTATTTCTCCCAATGCCACCAAAACAGAACAGATGATCCAAAACCCCCCGACCACATACTCGTTTGAAAGCCCGTAACAAATGACGATTGAAAACATACATTGGAAATCGTTATCTCCTTAGGCACTGAAATCGCGGCCGGCCAAAGTTTGGTTTACCTCCAAATTTGAGTGCGGGACTTATTTCTCCCAACACCACCAGAACAGAACAGTTGATCCAACACCTCACCCAGCCACACACTCGTTTGAAAGCCCGTAACAAACAGGGGCGGAAGTACGTACATCTCTTGAGGCCCTACGCTACATTGAATTTGAAGCCCCCAGCAGCAGGATGGAGTGTCTGCAAGATTTTTCCCCCAAGAAAGAGGGGGAATAGGAGGCGGAGGCCTCCACCTTGTCAGCGATTAAAAGCCCACCAAAATGGAAGGTCTGCTCGTAAGTCTGTCTTCCATTTAAAATTACATTGGCGGTGCCTCAGAAGAGCAGAGGAGACGTTTTGAGAGCCCTGCGCCTTGTCAACGATTAAAAGCCCACCAAAATGACAGATCTGCTCGTAAGTCTGTCTTCCCATTTAAAATTACATTGGCGGTGCCTCGGAAGAGCAGAGGGGACGTTATGAGAGCTCTGCGCCTTGCCAGTGATTAAAAGCCCACCAAAATGACAGGTCTGCTCGTAAGTCTGTCTTCCCATTTAAAATTACATTGGCGGTGCCTCGGAAGAGCAGAGGGGACGTTTTAAGAGCCCTGCAACTTGCCAGTGATTAAAAGCACACACAAATGACAGGTCTGCTCGTAAGTCTGTCTTCCCGTTTAAAATTACATTGGCGGTGCCTCGGAAGAGCAGAGGGGACGTTTTGAGAGCCCTGCGCCTTGCCAGTGATTAAAAGCCCACCAAAAGGACAGGTCTGCTCGTAAGTCTGTCTTCCATTTAAAATTACATTGGCGGTGGCTCAGAAGAGCAGAGGAGACGTTTTGAGAGCCCTGCGCCTTGTCAACGATTAAAAGCCACCAAAATGACAGATCTGCTCGTAAGTCTGTCTTCCCATTTAAAATTACATTGGCGGTGCCTCGGAAGAGCAGAGGGGACGTTTTGAGAGCCCTGCGCCTTGCCAGTGATTAAAAGCCCACAAAAATGACAGGTCTGCTCGTAAGTCTGTCTTCCCATTTAAAATTACATTGGCGGTGCCTCGGAAGAGCAGGGGGACGTTTTGAGAGCCCTGCGCCTTGCCAGTGATTAAAAGCACACAAAAATGACAGGTCTGCTCGTAAGTCTGTCTTCCCATTTAAAATTACATTGGCGATGTCTCGGAAGAGCAGGGGGGACGTTTTGAGAGCCCTGCAAATTGCCAGTGATTAATAGCTCACCAAAACGACAGGTCTGCTCGTAAGTCTGTCTTCCCGTTTAAAATTACATTGGCGGTGCCTCGGAAGAGCAGAGGGGACGTTTTGAGAGCCCTGCGCCTTGGCAGTGATTCAAAGCCCACAAAAATGACAGGTCTGCTCGTAAGTCTGTCTTCCCATTTAAAATTACATTGGCGATGTCTCGGAAGAGCAGGGGGGACGTTTTGAGAGCCCTGCAAATTGCCAGTGATTAATAGCTCACCAAAACGACAGGTCTGCTCGTAAGTCTGTCTTCCCGTTTAAAATTACATTGGCGGTGCCTCGGAAGAGCAGAGGGGACGTTTTGAGAGCCCTGCGCCTTGGCAGTGATTCAAAGCCCACAAAAATGACAGGTCTGCTCGTAAGTCTGTCTTCCATTTAAAATTACATTGGCGGTGCCTCAGAAGGGCAGAGGGGGCGTTTTGAGAGCCCTGCGCCTTGTCAGTGATTAAAAGCCCACAAAAATGACAGGTCTGCTCGTAAGTCTGTCTTCCCATTTAAAATTACATTGGCGGTGCCTCGGAAGAGCAGAGGGGACGTTTTGAGAGCTCAGTGCCTTGCCAGTGATTAAAAGCACACAAAAATGACAGGTCTGCTCGTAAGTCTGTCTTCCCATTTAAAATTACATTGGCGATGTCTCGGAAGAGCAGGGGGGACGTTTTGAGAGCCCTGCAAATTGCCAGTGATTAATAGCCCACCAAAATGACAGGTCTGCTCGTAAGTCTGCCTTCCCATTTAAAATTACATTGGCGGTGCCTCGGAAGAGCAGAGGGGACGTTTTGAGATCCCTGCACCTTGTCAGCGATCAGCCCTGCACCTTGTTCCTTGCGGGACTTATTTCTCCCAATGCCACCGAAACAGAACGGTTGATCCACCACCCCCCGGCCACATACTCGTTTGGAAGCCCGTCAAAGCTCGTGCCCAAAGTGACATCACTTCGTAAAATATCCATTCAAAAGTATGTGTTTTGTACCGAAATCTCATCTCCGGAACAATGGGACTTAATTAGAAAGCTATGGCACCTTTGTTCTCAGCTCATCAAATTCTTCAATTTCCTTCAAATGAAAAACACGTAATATTTCAGCCCCTTTAATTGCAACTGCCCCGTTGCCACTGAAAATACACCTCATTTAATCGACATTTCTTCGGAAGATAATGTGAAAATGTATCAAGAAAAACGTCGATGAGATGATTTTCTTTCGCAGGTAATAGTCCTGGTACAGTAGGGGACATAAAGAATGTCAGACGACTCCTTGAGGTAGGCCACCTGCAATGCTTAAAATCATTGAGTTAAGTATTACGGGTGGCCTATACTTCAAGGAGACGTCTGCCATTCTTATTGTCCCCGACTGTACATATACGCACTGACACAACCTCTTACAAGAGGTAACGATGTTTTCAGTTTTCCTGTTCTGCACCCCCCCCCCCTCCACCCACCGCCACCACCATAAGAGTGAGGAAAGGGAGAGGGAGATGAACAGCAAACCTTGGAACGTTTAAAGGATTCTTGCGCGTCGCGCGCTCGTCACGCTATGCGCGACAGGACGCGCTCGAGTCACGCGTACCAGCAAAGCTGTAAACTTAAAATCGCTAGCGATACCCGAGGAAAGCGCTCGAGCCGCGGCCTAGCATCGTAAAAAAAAAAAAAAAAAAAAAAAAAAAAAAAGTGAGTGAGTGGCTCGTAAATTCGCGTCGTAAACCCGACAGTGAGAATCTCGCATAGCCGTGCAGTAATAACCTCCTCCAGTTATTTTATGTCACCGCTATAGGCGATGTAAAGCGGGTTGACTACTCTCTCACATTTTTAGGCGTTTAATTTTTGCGCCCCCCCCCCTCCTTCCACTCATCCATCACCCTTACTCCTATTAAATGCAATTCTCAGCTCTTAATAACACTGGTTGCCGATGGATCGCGGTGCTCAGTGAAGCGAGTCAATTGGTAGGGGTCGGGCATGGAATATATGACAATAAATATTGCAATCGATGTCTACTCCGTTTAAAACTATAAAAAAAGTATCGATTGTCAGTGCGGGTGCAATTGAAAACCCGAGAAATCGATACTTTCCTATACTTTAAAATGGAGTGGACACCGATTATATCGCATTTCACGAGCCGCGCCATTGCCACTGTTCGACAGAAACAGTGTTGCCAGATCATGCGGTTTTTTTCTTTGTGTTCTTATGGGGGAAAATCCGCAAGATCTGGCAACATTGGCGGAGCCAGCAATTAGGCAACCGTGGATTCTTCCCATTTGAATGTATGAGAAACAATCGATTAGAAATTGGGCCACGGCCCCCCTCAAGAATCGATTGTTTTTCATACATTCAAATGGATAGAATCCACATTTGCCAAATTGCTTGCTCCGCCCATGGACTGTAACTCTTTCAATTGTCGCGGTTATCGAGTCCAATGGCAGCTCCCTCTCTTCAAGGTGATTCTTTAGCGGTTAGTACCAATTTTTGCCATTAGATTAATGTCAAATTAAATTGCCAAAAGAATTGGTAAGAAAAAATTATTTTTAAAATTTAAAAGACCCAATAAGCATACCTATCTATTCTATCCATTTGAATGTATGAGAAACAATCGATTCTTGAGGGGGCCATGGCCCAATTTCTAATCGATTGTTTCTCATACATTCAAATGGGAAGAATCCACAGTTGCCAAATTGCTGGCTCCGCCCATGCCTGGCAACACTGGACAGGTTCAAGCACGAGTACGAGAGGTTAAATTGTAAAATTCTATCTAGCTCTGCATACTTCATGTATACATACACCTGAGGGCGCAGGGATAATACGTTCATTCGTTCAAACGGCCGACCTGGCATGGCGGAGTGATGGCGAGCGGCTCAGATAGACGAGTGGGGGGGGGAGGGGGGCGGCAGGGACTAGGGAGAGAAGAGAGAGATCAGGATGTGAGAAATGGAATTTGTCACGCCATGCAAGTATCAAAATGCTTACGGATCGTGTAACGTGTGAGTCGCAACTTTTCATTTTTTCTCCCTTCTTTTAAATGCCTCCCCCCGCAATGTTTTTTTTATCCCCCCCCTCTCTTTTTTCCGCCTTTTCTTTATTCTTTCATGTCGAACAGCGAGCTTTTTTCTTCTTTTTTTGCCTGTTGGCTGTTGAGTGCTACCACCGCATCAACGCGGCATACCGTTCTCCATGCATGCATACAGAGCGGTATACAGAGTGTTTCAGATTTAACGTCGGAAACTTCTGGAGCCGATTATTCAAGTCAAAGTAATACTATTTTTTTCCTATAAACATGGGCCTTTTTACGCTTCCCTTCGGAGCTACGGTTTTTCAAAAATTAGACAAAAATTTGGGTTTTTTAAAACTGTAGATAAATTTATACATACAATTTCACAAAAATTGGGGTTTAGACGTATTTTTAGGTGTTGAGTTCATTATAACTCATGAAATAATCATTAAATGTCTTTAAGTCTACTTTTCTGTCATTCTTGAGCATTTGATGACAAAAATGTTATGTCGCCGTTGAGAATTTTTAAAATTTATTGAAAGAATCTCACTTAAAACGCGCCGCACTGAAAAAATGAAAGGCGTTGAAAATCTTTATTAGGGTTTTTGCAATTTGATTTTTTCAATAAATTTTAAAAATTGTTAACGGCAAAATAAAATTTTAGTCATTAAATGCTCAAGAGCGTCAGAAAAGTAGACTTAGACATTTTTAATTATTATTTTATGAGTTTTAATGAATTTTAAACCTATAAAGACGTCTGAAACCAAATTTTTGTGAAATTTTGTTTCAAAATTTAGCCACCGTTTTAAAAAGCCCGCTTTTTTTTTTTTTTTTTTTTTTTTTTTTAAATATCGAAGCTTCGAAGGGAAGCATTTTAAGACACATGTTTACAGGAAAAAATAGTACCTATTATTTTGATTTGAATAGAATATTTTTACAATAATAAAAAAAAAAAAAAATAATAACATTTTTTTATAATATTTTTTTAATATTTTTTTGGCCCTAGAAGTTTCCGACGTTAAACCTGTAACACCCTGTATCCCAGTATCCCTGTATAGTCAGTGTGGATTTGTGGACGCCGCGGAAAGAGAGTAACAGATTGCTCATTGCACTTTCCTCAGTCCTCATTTCTATGCCTTTCTTCGCGTTTCGTTGGCGGCTCTTCCGTTAAATGTGGCCCCTTCATCATGAATAACATTATTTGAGGGGAATTTTTACAACTGTTTTGGTGTACGCGATACCGCCCTCTCCGTACACTGGATTCAAATGAACGTTTTTTTCGAGACAGATGCGGCAATGTATCGTTTCTGAACATACCAGGATGCTTGTCTGAGGTTAGGGCCGCCTGGGTTTATGTCAGAGCAACGAGATATAGCGATAAAGAGAATTTGTGGGGCGTGATATTGAAACTTCACGGATCAGTGGCGGCTCGTGCAATGTGGCAACATCGCAATCTCTCCATCTAAACCTATGTAAAACAATCGATCTTGAGGAGGTGCAATTGCACCCCCAATGTATCGATACTTTTGCATAGGTCTAAATGGCAAATAAGCATGGTAGCCAAAACGCACGAGCCGCCTCTGTCACGGAGGAAGCCACGATCGAGATCTCTTAAGGACGTTCTTCACACAGGCTCGATTTGTTGGCCTCACTTTTTTTCACCTTTAAATTTCTAAAAAAAAAAAAATATTTTGACAATACTGAAAAAAGTAGAATGTGTCGTACGCACGAATTTTGGTTCACCGGCCACAATTTGGATCAGTTTTTTGCACACAACACAATCAGATTGTGTCAACAGCAACTCTGATTGTGTTCTAAGTATGCAAAAAAACTGATCCAAATTGGGGCCGGTGAACCCAAATTCCTGCCTACGACACATTCTACTTTTTTCCGTGAAATACATTCGAGATTGGTTATAAACGAAAGTGCAAGTGTTTTAGAGTGGCTATCTGGGCACAGAAATCGATAGAACTTTTTCTTTTGGAAGGATTTTCTTGATAAAGAAACTGACACAAAACAGATACATGCAAACTTTTCTCACCTGGATAGTTGTAATAAAATTCCGTGTCCAGGTATAGCTACTCTTAACCCTTGAAGAACCAGGTTAGTTCCAATGAGCTATAACTTTAGAGTGGCACATCTAGGAACGTTCCGCTGGTTCATTGTTGTCACCTAGGGCGCCGCCATCTTGCCGTAAAAATCGATTTTGAGGTTGAGTTTTGTTGGTTGTTTCCGGTCGTTTCGTAAACAAACTCGCCTTCAAAATTTAACCTCAAACCTTGGAATCTGCCGTCCAAATTCCCACCAAATTCCGAACGACCTACAAAATTTAACCTCAAACCTTGGAATCTGCCGTCCAAATTCCGCTTTTTCCCGGGATTCCTTCTACCCTGTGTGGCACAAGGTGGAACAGCCCGCTGCCACTCTAAAGTTATAGCTCATTGGTTAGTTCAATAGAACACCGCACTCTTTGTCTCTTTTGTGTATAAAGAGACGGTAGTTAACTATTCGTACTCGGGGGAGTTGGAATTGCCTATACAAAGAATTGAAGGCACCCGACGAGACCTTATTTACTGTAGTGTTTTCATCTATGATTGCGTTCATCCGAAATGGAGACTGAATCAATGTGAAATAGACTAGAGGAGAAAACGAGTACACTCGGGCTTGGCCCATAAGGGGTTAAACACTTGCACTTTCGTTTAAAACCAATTTCCACTGGATACAATTTTTGATTTAAGGTTAAAAAAAGAGAGGCAAACAAACCAGATTCAGATCGCCCATGCTGTCACACTTTGAGATAGGACTTATAACATTTATGGCCTACTTTATCGCTATAGCTCGATGAGATAGTCACTATAGACTGTTTTAGTAGAGCGATAAATCGTATCGATTGCCGTTCGAGGGCTTCTGGTTCCAAACAAACTCTGGTTCAATGTAGTTTCCCCATAAGCGAACTTTTGAACGGAAAAGGGTATTAAATCAAACAATTAATGCGACCTTTTTGCGATTATGAATTCTACGTCCTCGAAAATGCTTAATATTATGTCTGGTTCCTTGACTAAACCTGCCGAAATCAATAAAATATTATAGATTAAATGTTGCATTTGTAGGTTAGAATTGCCCAAAATCCCGCCAATTCCACAACAACAACAATAACATTTGAATGATTCCAACCTCCAAACGCATCGTTTAATCTGCGTAATATCGAGTTGATTTTGGCAGTTTTACGAGTGGGACCAGGCAAAATCAAGCATTTTCGAGGACGCAGAATTTATAATCGCAAAAAGGTCGCATTAATTGTTTGATTTAATAATAGTCTAAATTTCCGTTCAAAAATCCGCTTATGGGGAAAATGCATTGAATCAAAGTTTGTTTGGAACCAGAGGCCCTCGGACGGCAATCGCTACGATATACCGCTTTACTAAAACAGTCTATAGAGTTAGGAAAAATGGACCTTAACCAGCGGACAGACCTAAAATTAAAAGTTGCATACTTTAATTAATCTCCAGATTTCCGTCACGGTAGGCGTGTCCGGAATGCTGAATATGCTCGGTTCCAATGTGCGTCGCGTCGCGTCGCCAAGCCACGATGCATATTATTCCATGTCGGGATTCTGCAAGAGACTGGGAGAAAAGCAGCAACTTTCATCTTCCACACAACCGCCCCCCTAGCGCAATGGCGCATTGGTTGGTGCCCTACGGGAAGTGAAGGGGGGGAGGGGAAAGTGCGACTTTTCGATCTTTAAGGTGAATTCGCACACGGCTGGGCAAGTGAAAAGGGAAGTACGGATCGAGGTTAACAGATGACACCGCGAGTCAACTTTTCAAAAGCATCTTTAACTTTGAGCTTGGGGTCGTTCCAGATGAGTTGGTCGATGACGGTTGTCACGTGATCAGCGCTTAAACAAGTTTGATTGGCGGATAAATTGGTTCCGATACACGAAACTCGCAAACCAGTTCGAATTCTGAGTCTTGGGTTGATTTCTTCTGGTATTCTTAACCTGACAGTTAAAGGGTTAATCTGTTCGTCTGGATTGGTTGGTGGATTAAAAAATGATATTAAAAATACACGTAACGGCAACTCGACACACGGAAAAAAAGACTGGTAGAATTTACCGTATCTGCATAGCTGAATTTGGAGTCTGCTATCAAGTATGGAAAATCTTACCATCATATGGTAAATGAAACGTACCTTGTGGTAAATTAAGATAACTACGGTGGTACATTTCAATACAAGGTACGTTGTATTCACCATATGACGGTAAA
>VMOF01000320.1:9182345-9336112 GCA_011764245.1 Trialeurodes vaporariorum | reverse complement strand
TATCCGTCCAAGGGCACTAGCGGATCCAGGAAACTGTCCTTTTTTTTCTCTTTCTCCATAAGAACGCATGTGTTAGAGAAGGATAGGAGAGGAGACGAAAACCAAGTGACTTCCACTAATCTGTCCTTCTCTAACACACGCGTTCTAATGGGGGAAGAGAGAGAAGGACAATTTATTGGATCCGCCAGTGCTTTTAGGTTAGGTTAAGTTAGGCAAGCTGAACATCTTCAGAAATATTTCAAACTAAGGGGGAAAATTTTGTGAAACGAAGCTTTTTCATTTTTCGGAAGTTTTGTTTTTCTGAATATTCTCAAAGTTTAAAAATTAAGCTGAAAAACTGTTTTTGTTTTTTTTGGTTTTGGACCTGCTTTCTATAATATGTTCCCCTTATTAAGCCTACGCATATGTTAGAGAAGGATAGGAGAGGGGGACGAAAATCAAGTGACTGCCCCTAATCTGTCCTTCTCTAACACACGCGTTCTTATGGGGGAAGAGAGAGAGGGACTAATTCCTGAATCCGCCGATATCCAAGAGGCAGGGAGAGAGAAAATAGAGAGAGGACAATGACTCGCTGAAGCGCCAACTGGCAATACTGCACATCATCCCCTGTCGCTCACAAAGGGGGGGAAAAAAAAGAGAGGTATATCACTCGAAAGCGCACTATATATACGAGGCGCCCCCAAGCAAACAGGTTCTTCCTGGGCTTTATGCCCCCGAATCGATTTTGTCAAGCGAAGGAGAGAGACGAGAGTCACCCAGCACCAGCATAGCCCCCCCTTTGGCCTTCCCCCCCCTCCCCCCGTTTCGGCGCACCAACTCCCCTCTTCGTTCGTTCCTCGTCAGTTTCCTCAATGATGATAAACCCCCCCCCCCCCCCCCCCCCCCCCCCCCCCCCCCCCCCCCAAACCTACCCCTCTCGACCTTCCCCTTTCCGTAATCATTTTTTTCAACGTGTCATTCATACGAGTGTGCTTTACTCTGATCATCATTCCTGTCTTCTCCGCCCCCCTCCTCCCCCTCCCCCCCCTCCTCCCCCTTTTGACCCTCTCCTTTCTATGATTTATTATTTCCCATTGTGTTTTTTCATTCGAACGTAATTGGCGGTTCTCTTTTTCCTCCCGTTCCGCGCCGCGCCGCCTTGTTCCCCCTTTTGGGGAATCGTTTCCTCCTGCGCGGTAAGAGGAACGAGTGTGGAACGGTGGAAAATTCATTTTAAGACTTTGCGCTCTAATATAGTATTCCTCCCCACCCCCCCCATCCCGCCACTCCCTCCCTAAACTCTTACTCTTCCTCGCTCCTCGCCGTCTTTTGCCTCCTTCTTTTGTTCTCGAAGTTTATTACTGTGCAGCGATGCCAAATTGAAGCAGAGTATGACTAGAGTCCCCATATACCAGCGGTTCCCAACCGGTGGTCCGTGGATCAAGTTTTGGTGGTCCGCGAAGACCGGCTTCCCGAATTTTCCCCGTTTTTTTCGCCCGAAAGTGGAAACGTTGAATTTGTGACCAATATTTTTTTATGTAGCAAAAAAAAAATTAAAGTTATCATTTGAACGAGTCATAACCTAAATTTTATCAGTTTATAAAATTCCTCCTTCCAAGTTTGCGTTTTTTGGTTTTTTAAATTCAAAATTAATCTCAAAATTTAAAGTTTTCAATTATTGTTTTTGTTCAATAATTATCTCAGCGGCTTCCAACCGGTGGTTGTATTTAAAATAGCAGGGTAGGTTAGTTTTTTTTCCCCCCTCCGTTGTCAAAGAAGAAAAGAAAAAAAGGTAATCGACTGTTCATTTTTTCAAGTTGGTGGTCCGCAGCGTCCACCGATCGTCCGATTGGTGGTCCACGACCAAAAAAGGTTGGGAGCCGCTGCTAAAACTATGAGAGTTGCGCCAATGCCACCACTGCCATCAAATGAAGAAGAAGAAGCTGATCAATGGAGCCCCCAAGAAGCAAAATGCATATGGCGGATGGCCATTTGCCTATGCGCTGTTGCCGCTATTTCGCTCTCTCTTACAGGTTAGGTTCTGACTCTCGACAATAACGGTCGTTGTTGAAAGACATAATGTTCTCCAGAATAATATTCAAGCAGAGGAAAAATTAACAAAAATTACTGCGGTCACTGTTACTTCAAATGTGTAATGAAAGCGAGTTTGCGAAAAGTACACAAACTCTCCGCCATTTGCATTTGCCTCTTGGATCTTTCTTTACAGTCTAAATCTGAGAACCAATCAGAAATGGATTCCGCAATGACGCAACTCTCATTGTATGTAGGGACTCTAAGTATGACTATCGCGAATGGGGCAGTTTCACACTTTCTTTGTAAGCGATTTTAGGCTTGATTCAGATGTGAAAACCTGCAAACTCAACGATGGTATCCAAAGAGTAAACCAGAGTCGTAATTGAATGGAAGGCCTGCGTGGTCAACGCAGATAAGGGTTCGGAAACGCGGGCTGGCCTCTGATTGGCTGAAATCGAGGGTCCAGACTGTTTTTGGCCTTATGGAAATTAACATGGGCTTTTGTTCCGGGCCGTTTATCTCGAAATCTGTTTAAAATTGATACGTGCAAATTAATATCAGTCGATTTAGCAGAATTTCCTCAACAAATTCATGTGTCAAAAGTACCAGTTTTTTTGTGTGGAAAATTCGAAAAGACAGTCTCAGTTGAAAACTGCGCATAATCGTGTGTTTTCATGCTTGGCGTGTGTTGAGTAACTTACTGTTTTGTGTATTTTTCAACTGAGACAGTCTATTCAAATTTGCAATAAAGTGGCACTTATGACCTATCAATTTGTTGAGAAAATTCTGCTAAATCGACTCGTATTAATTTTCACAGTCAATTTGCTCAGGTTTCGAGATAAATGGCCCAGAACAAAAGCCCCGTGTTAATTTCCGTAAGGCCAAAAAACAGTGGGAGATTTCCGTCTAATAAAACTGTAACTCCACCAAGAGGTGACCAATAAGAGTCGACTTCCCTCTGTCACCGTATCCACCAGGTGTGCACGTGCCGTCAACTCCTTATGGGCCAAGCCCGAGTATAATCGCTTTTCTCCTCTAGTGTCTAGTCTATTTCACATTGTTCCGGTATCAAACGCGATTCTGGATGTGACAGTTACAAGATTAGGTTTCGTCATTGCGCCTTCAATTCATCGTACAGGCAATTCCAAAACTCCCCCGAGTACGAACAGTTAACTACCTTCCCTATATAAGCGGAAGAGTGGCATTCTTTTAAATTAACCTCGCCTTCAATTCATCGTATAGGCAATTCCAACTCCCCCAAGTACAAACAGTTAACTATACCTTCCCTGTATGTTTAAACGAAAAAGGTGATGTTCTTGTGAACTAACCTGGTCTTTAAAGGGCTAATCGGATGTGGATCACTACTCTGCGGGCCGATATTTTACTTCATCGATAAACCTAACGTTAAGACTGCCTATGAGTGATGTTGTTGGTCGAAAATTGTAAAAATGTTGCGTTTAATGCTAAGATAACTATCGTTAAAGTGCCCGTTGTTTAAGACCATTAATAGATGGCTTTAAAAAAACGGGGGTTTTAACTAACTTTGTGATTATCCAGAATACCGTAATTTCCGCTGGTTTATGCGCAATAATTAGCGAGTCAATGGCGAATAGCAAAAGTTAGCAAGATCCCCATTTTGAAAAGACTTCACAGAAAAAAATCAGAAACAAAACCCTTTGGTAGCGCTGACTGAACCTTTGGTAGAAAAATGACTCAGCAAAAGACTTAAGTAGAGCTAACCAAAGGTTTTTTATGCTCAACTGAATAGATTTTGCACGATGAACCAAATATTTGGTTGGCTCGACTAAAGTCTTTTGCCGGGGCAATGGATCTCTTGAAAGGTTTTGCTGTAGACAAATGGCCTATTAATTCTGATGTAAAATGCTGCGAAAATAACGATGAGACCATTAAAAAAGTCTAAAACTTAGTCCTCGCAGAGAAAACTTAAATTGAAATTTCGGGTGACTACCCTTGCATGTATGCACCACCTCGGATTCGGACCCCAAACAAAAGAACAGACATAAAATTAAGTGCAGTCTTTCCAAGTTATTACGCAACGTAGAATTTTTCTGTAGTTAACACCGTGCTCCTAGGGACAAAATGTGTACAAATGGACCTTTAATTCCTTCAAATTTACTTTTGGAAAGCAGTGGCGGCTCGTGCAATCTGGCAACCGTGTACTTTTGCCATTTAAACGTATGCAAAAATATCGATACTAGGTGAGGCGCTACGCCTCACCAAGTAATCGATTATTTTACACAGTTTTAAATGGAGGAAATCCATTGTTGCCACATTGCACGAGCCGCCGCTGTTGGAAAGCAAACTAATTAATCCCATTGTTCAAATTCATAGATTATATTCTTTTTTTTGGGGGTCCGAATCCGAGGTTAGTGCATACATGCAAGGGTAGTCACCCGAAATTTCACGTTAAGTTTTCTCTGCGAGGAGTGAGTTTTAGACTTTTTCTTAATGGTTTTATCGTTAGTTTCGCAGCATTTTACATTTGAAATGATACTCCATTTGCCTACAGCAAAACCGTGTAAAAGCTCCATTTTCTACCAATGGGTTTTACAGAGCTACCAAAGTGTCAAGTGTTTTATTCTGTTTTTTTCAGCGTTGGAAACCTTTTGACTTTCTTCCCATCAATCACATTTTTCCATTTTAATCCATTGTGTTCAAACCCCCTCTCTTTGACGGAGCCACCTGCTAACCAGAAACTGACCATAGTTCGAAGTCTTAAAATGGGGCTGTGGCACACTTTGTTATAAGCGATGTAATAATTGACTTTGGTGTAAAAACCTCGAAAAATAAAAGTGACAGCACTAAAAACTTCCGAAATCCAACAAACGCTTTTATTTACGCGAGCGTAATGGTGGCCGAGGGCAGTAATAATGGGAGTTTCCCATCTAACAATATACTGTAACTCAATCAAGCAGTGACCAATAAGCGACGACTTTAATGTGACACCGGTGTCACTAGGTGTCACAGTGGATCACTACTCTGTTGACTAATTGCTCTGTGAATCATTCTTGTCAGCATAGAGAGAGTGACGAAATTAAGATAGGAATCTCCCATTATTACTGCTCTCAGCCACTATTACGTTCGCGCAAGTAAAATAAAAAAAATAAATTAAAATAAATAAAATAAAATAAATAAATAAAATAAATTTTCGTGACAATGAACAAAGTCGGGTTCTATTATTTATTTTTTAGTTTTAATTATTCGATATAGTGTTTTTCAACTACAAGACCTGAAGATGGAATAACTTATTCTGAAATGGCCATAGTCTAACCAGCTAATAAACCCAGGGAATCAGGTATATACACAATTCACCTAATCGAATCTAGTGCAGCCTGATCATGAAATTTACTCATTTATCATCAAATAAAAGTGATTATTGAGTTTAGGAGTGGATTTCGGAAATTTGTGTGCTGCCATCGTTGAAATCTGAGGTTTTTACACCAGAATCAACTATTAAATCGCTTACAGCAAAAGTGTGCAACAACCCCATTGAAAGGTATGTAGGTATTCTTCTCATTTTCCTTTGCTGCTTTGGCAACGTCGCTGTAACGTTTTCGTATCGGTTTCCTTCTGGAGAAGCTCGTAATTTATGCAGGGTTTTGTCAAGTCTGCGCAAGTTTGGTTAGCGTGGGGTTTTATCGGTCGCGGGTTGGGGATGGCAGGGCTCTGTAGGGTAGTAGGGGGGAGGGGGCGTCAAGTCGCTTCGGATGCGGGGGAACGCATTACACGTTCCGGAGCAGCGCCTGAAGAGAGCGCTCTTTTCACGCCATACAATGGTAAATCTAGTCTAAAATAGAGTCCTTGTACACTCCATGCGAGTTACACCTTGTCGCAGTCTCAAATTCTTCTTCTTCAAAACTAAGCGGTAGGAGGAAGAAGAAGAATAAGCTCAATCACAGTATAAACGTTTACTCTAATATGAAGCTCAATTTGATCGCGTATAGTTAGCGCCAGTGGCGTCTCGTGCAATTTGGCAACAATGTATTCTATCCATTTGAACTCATGTAAAAGATCGAATTCAGGGGGTGCACAGTGCACAAGGAAAATTCGATATTTTTAATGAGTTTAAATGGAGCAGTTGCATTGTTGCCAGATGGCACGCGACGCCACTGGTTTGCGCTTATAAAACGGACAGGACTAAAGCATTGAAGCTGTTGCACACTTTAAACAGGGTGTAACAAAACTCATGTGCCAAGCTTCTGGGAGCGTACATTTGAGGCCAAAATAAGACTTTTTTCCTGTAAACATAAACATGGGTCCGAAATTGTAGCCTTTTCGAGTTACAGACGTGCAAAGTTTCCGAAAAAAATGTTGAAAAATTGTCATAACTCCACCGTGAATATTTCTTAACGTTCGTAAATTGGTACTCTGATGTACGTTTAGTTGCTCTTGCCGATTTTGGCTGTGAAAATACCGTGTGCAAAAATTAGAGGGGGGTTTTGGGGGTTTTTCTTGATTTTTCTCACTTTTTGTGGCCAAATTATGTGAGAACATTCAAAAACGATTAACATTATTCAAAAGTTCGTAACAAAAATATGCATTTTTGGTCCCTACAAGTTTTTCCCATTCGCAAACCATTTCCGAGAAAATCGTCCCTGAAGTTGCAGAGGTCGGCCAATAATCGCCTTTTCTTTGATTTTGTCTAATCTTGGCCGACTTATATGCTCCAGGGACCAAATAATGTTTGGTCCCGAGCGTAAATTACGCACGATCATGTGACCGTGCGTAAGCGCTCTGATTGGTCGAAAGCGCACGCAAGATGCATGCAATTCAATGCTCGGGACCTAACATTATTTGGTCCCAGAAGTTTGGCACATGAGTTTTGTTACACTTTATATAGCTGCAGACGATTTAGAGGGTAAGGGTCGATTTAGATGTAAGCAACTCCAAAAATAATCTATTATCTAGATAATAGATTCAGAGGATGCCACTAATTGCAATGTATCGATACCTCCTCTATCAAAACTCATGGAAAATAGTAGATCTGCAGGCGGCTTAGTTGACCTACTAAATAATCGATACTTTTGCATGGGTTCAAATGTGGAAGAGAAAGGATAATCGGTTGATATCATTGTTCGTCGCTCAGTTTCTGATGCATCTATCTCTGCTGATGCGCTGACATAGTAGATCTGCATGTGGTTTAGTTGAACTACAAAATAATCGATACTTTTGCATGGGTTCAAATGTGGGAGAGAAAGGATAATCGGTTGATATCATTGTTCGTCGCTCAGTTTCTGATGCATCTATCTCTGCTGATGCGCTGAAATAGTAGATCTGCAGGCGGTTTAGTTGACCTACTAAATAATCGATACTTTTGCATGGGTTCAAATGTGGGAGAGAAAGGATAATCGATTGATATCATTGTGCATCGCTCAGTTTCTGATGCATCTATCTCTGCTGATGCGCTGAAATAGTAGATCTGCAGGCGGTTTAGTTGACCTACTAAATAATCGATACTTTTGCATGGGTTCAAATGTGGGAGAGAAAGGATAATCGATTGATATCATTGTGCGTCGCTCAGTTTCTGATGCATCTATCTCTGCTGATGCGCTGTCGGCGTTAATCAGCCGCCATGCTTTATCCCCGCCTCACCCGAAATATCCGTGCAGTTGTGGTCCAGACTAAAAGCAAAGGCCGATATCGGTTTCACGCATGGATATTGTTTCACGGTACACCGCACAATCGTTATTTCTGTAGCCAGAGCTGCCGTTTTGTATGTATCTGATCAGCGGCGAGGAGTGCGATTTGGCAACGTTGATTTTTCCCATTTAAACACATTAGAAAGGTCGAAATGCCTGGTCATCGCCGATGACTGAAGCGTTCGACCTTTTCGGTGAATTTAAATTTAAATGGAGAAAATACATTGCTGCTGAAATTTTCGGGAAATGAAGCTAAAATACACATAAAAGAAACGACGGGACGTTTCGGAAATTTACATTTTCATTTTCAACCGCAAAAAAACACTAAAAGACACAAAAATAACCGAAAATAAACTGTTGGGAATACCCTACGAACACTTTCTCACATTAAATTTAATCTGTAGGAGACCCCCATACCCCCCTTCAATATTCTGGGGGAGACCCCCAGACCCCCCTTTAATATCCGGGGGGAGACCCCCAACCCCCTTTGTCATTTTTATCCAGATCCAAGGATTCATTTTTGAAATATTTAAAGTTGTCCTTTTTTTTTTACCCATTTTCCCATTGATTTTAATGGAAACCATTTTTCATCCATAACTAACCTAAATATTAAAATTTCAAAAAACAAAAAAAAGTACCTTTGGGGAATGTTAAAAGCAACATATCTGCAAAATTTGGATGCATATGGATCAATAGTTCAAAAGTTATGCTGGGTTTCACGTTGTATGGCTACGATCGGACAGACAAACGCCTCAGAAAGTTTGTGCAGTTACACCTCCAAGCCATATGGTTAAATAATATTGAAACTTCAGGGATGAATATTCTTTAGGATAGTATTAGGCATGATGAGAGCCAATTATTTTGTAATCATCATGATTTACTTAGTCGTAAGGGGCCAAATATCGAAACAGAATACCTTGAAAATCTCTGCGCCATTGCAATACTTTCTCCACGTCTAACTTCGTTAGTAGTGAGAAAGTAAAAATGACATAGAGGGATCACGTTTGTAATTTAGATGTCAATCAGCTCAGTGCTGCTTATCACCATTTCTTTCTCCTAGAGAGTTTTTGAGGTGTGAAATCCATGGGCGGATACAGGGAATTGTCTATCTCTCTCTCCCTCCATTTGAACTTATGTGTTAGAAAAGAACAGCAGAGGAGGCCATCACGTGACTTTGGCCCCCTCTTCTGTCCTTTTCTAACGCACCTTTTCAAATGGGAGGAGAGAGAGAAAGACAATTCCCTGTATCCGCCCATGGTGAAATCAGTGTTTGTTTACTTGCTCCATTAGTCTTGGCCTTGCTGTTAGAGCGGCGACTCAATTTTTTAGGTTATTTTTGTGTCTTTTAGTGTGTTTTTTTGCGGTTGAAAATAGAAATGTAAATTTCCGAAACATCCCCCGCAGTTTCTTTCATTAAGACTTTAACTTAATTTTCCCAAAAATGTTTTTATTCACTTGACAAATCAGTAGCTAATAATGTTGTTTCTTTTCATATTGCTGCCAAAGTTCACGCTTCACCACTGTATCTAAAGGCATTCTACAACCCATCGGTGATTCAACCCCGCGATTGAAGCAAAGATTACAGATTTGAGTATTTATATACGTCATTGTTATGCTTCTCAACTGATGAATGTGAGCTTTGCTTCATGCCGTTGAAGAAAGGGGGGGGGGGGGGTTTCACTCTTTTGGTGTAAGCGATTTAAGGGTTTCACAGGGTGCAGCTGATGCAACGGAGAAAGAAGGTCAAAGGTCCTTATTTCTCCTAGCAGGAAAAAGACCTTTGACGTACAGACGGATCTTGTGATGACGTTATCCGGTAAAAAAAAAAACAAAAACAAAAAAAAAAAAAAAAACAAAAAAGTTTGTTGAGTCGGGGGGGGGGGTCCATGAAAACATGTCGGTGCACGTGCACGGCCCACTGTGTGGGATTTGACCGATCTAGCGAGAAAAAAGTCCGACCAATGACTTTCTTCCGCGATAAGTGTTATAAGGGGGTTTAAAAGGTCGCTGATCACGAATCTGAAGTCAGATTTTATGAATTTTAATGTCAAGTGCTCTAAAAGCCCAAAAACTGTCAAAATAATTTTATAAAAAAGAATAATAATGAAAAAAAAAAAAAATTCCTCTAAAAAACAGGGGATCAGTTTTCAACAACGCTAATTAATGAAACGTTCACATTAAATGAATTGGTCCTTTAAAAAAATGCCCGGAATAATAAAAAAAAAAAAGGAAGACAAAAAATTTCTGACTGCCCGGGATTCGAACTGCAAAACTTTCGATAAAAGGGTGGCACCGCAACCGACTGAGCCAGTGCAACGGGATGAGTGAGTAAGAGTTTCCATTCATACAAGTAGGCGAGTACAGAAAATGCGCAGTACGTGGCGCGACGAGCTCTCACAAGCACTTCAAAGTGTGGTCTGAACTGGCGATTCTCACTTTTCAAATTGATATTATTTTCGTGGGGGCACCTTGTGGCAGCTACTGTTTTCATGGATTTGTTTTCTGAAATATGGGCTTTCACGTGGTGTAAACCAAAGTTCCGCCAAACGCCGCCAAATTTAGTTATTGTCCAATAAAGATCACGATTTACATAAACTTGAGGAGTTGGAGAACGTTTCATTCGAGGCTTTGAAAAACCATTAGAAAGGACATTGAGTGAATAAAATAGGGTGCAAAATGATCAGCAGACCATCCTCTACAACATGCAACCAACACTTTTTCCGAAACTGTAAAACGTATACTTAAAATAGCATCAAATCTAAGGCTAAGAAAATGATCGTAGGAAATGTCGTAACCAAACTATGGCGGAAGCCAATGTTCAAGCTGTTTTACACTAATCGGATCGAAGAAAATGTATAAACAATACATATATTCGTGATCAGCATATCCTCACCTTTCATTTTCATCCATTTTCGAACAATTTTAAGCAACTTGATTTTTCGACTTTTTTCTAGCTAGATCGGGCATATCCCACACTGTGCGGCCCCGCGCTAAGTGTTCCAAAGGAGGTCAGTCCGTAATTTTGGTTTCATTTCCTGATATGATCATTGGTCAACCATCTAAACCTAAACCTGCTACCTCCGCTAACTTACTGCCGAAAGACGTGATATCGTAATAAATTGGAGATAGATGAGATCTTTACGAGATTCTTGCCGTTGATTTTTTTCATGGAGCCACGCCTTGTTGACAAGTTGCGGTATCGCTGATAACGATTTATCAATTTTGTTGTTACCCGAAGGGTGATGTTGAACGCAATCGTATCGTAATCCTTTCGAATCGATGATCGTATACGTCATATTGACCAAAACTATCAGTAAACCTCAAGTAAACTCGTGGCGGCCAAGGTCCAAAAATTTCTCCAAACCTCTCCCTTTTACTACCTTCCTCTTTCCTACCTCAATCTCCTCTCTTTAAAAACTTTTCTTTCAAAATCTGTTATTTTAACCTTACCTGAGAGATGCATGATTGTGCGTGAGGTCTCTCAGATTCAACTTACAAACTAGCTGATATCAAAGCGACCAAGTCCCCTCCCCTCTTCCCACCCTTTCTACTCCTGTGTTTCTTCTAGCCCCCTACCCCTTCAGATTTCAGCCTGAGATTTTATCTCTGATCTTCATTATTCAGAATAATTATTACAGTCTGTTGGCTGCGCTCAACGCAAACCATTGCATAACTCATAAATTGCAGGCGCATGAAAGTGCAAAGGATTTAATGCCCAAAGGCGCTGATATCCGAAGAACCAAGTCTAATTTTTTGTACCTGCTGCACCTTTCTTCTGCTTCCTCTTCTACTTCATCCTCTTGCTATAGTTCACCCACCAAAAAAAAAAATGATAAAAAAATAGAAAAAAACTTGGCGTTGACCTGCAAAAGCTGATATGCGGTGTTAGTACACTCTATGTTGGCAGGTAACGCCAAGTTTTTTTCTATTTTTTTTATCATTTTTTTTTTTTGGTGGGTGAACTATAGCAAGAGGATGAAGTAGAAGAGGAAGCAGAAGAAAGGTGCAGCAGGTACAAAAAATTAGACTTGGTTCTTCGGATATCAGCGCCTTTGGGCATTAAATCCTTTGCACTTTCATGCGCCTGCAATTTATGAGTTATGCAATGGTTTGCGTTGAGCGCAGCCAACAGACTGTAATAATTATTCTGAATAATGAAGATCAGAGATAAAATCTCAGGCTGAAATCTGAAGGGGTAGGGGGCTAGAAGAAACACAGGAGTAGAAAGGGTGGGAAGAGGGGAGGGGACTTGGTCGCTTTGATATCAGCTAGTTTGTAAGTTGAATCTGAGAGACCTCACGCACAATCATGCATCTCTCAGGTAAGGTTAAAATAACAGATTTTGAAAGAAAAGTTTTTAAAGAGAGGAGATTGAGGTAGGAAAGAGGAAGGTAGTAAAAGGGAGAGGTTTGGAGAAATTTTTGGACCTTGGCCGCCACGAGTTTACTTGAGGTTTACTGATAGTTTTGGTCAAAGATATCAGGCCGGTTTTGCGATTTATTCTTATGTTAAGGGGTTGAGGTTTAGGTGGGTCAGTCATAAAGAGATATTTTGACAAAGATGTGTTTCTAAAGCAATGATTATAATAAAGTTGAGTCCATCATAAGGCTCATCAATAGAGCAGAATGAAATAGCAAGCGCAATCCCTCCCCCCTCTTTTCATTTTATTTTTCTTATTACAAGCAATAGTAGAAAAAAAAGCTAAGTTGCAATGATTTTCTTCTTTAAGCTTTACCTAACCCTTTAATTTGAATGTCACTGATGAAAAGCTAAGTCAATTCTACACGAGGAAAAAATTCCCTTTAAGAATTTCAAAATACTAAACTGTTTTTGATACTTTACTAATAATAGTTTTGCACTATTAATATTATTAAAGCAACAATATTTGAAATTCAGCAGGTATAGAGCTTAAAGTTTAAATTGTTTTTGGTACCCTGAAAAGATCAAGGATCAGTAATGCGTGATTTTAAAAATTAAAAAAATGTAAGTTACTTAGTACTCAGCGAGCTGAGAACACGGATGTCTTTACGCCAAGGAATAGAGCTCGAGTCTATGTATTTAATCATTCTTTACTAGTGGTTATAATTGTTATTTGGAAGTCATTGGTGAGCTTAAACCAAAGATTTCAATACGGTCTTCCTCTTGGGTCTCCCAGTTTTAAAGACACACTCAAGTAAAATTGCAAAATAACGTTTGAGTTGTGACGGTATAGCTCATCAGGTTTTACAAGAACTGGTTTGTGCGACAAGAACAGTAAAAATCTGGCAACACTGTATTCCATCCATTCCAACTAATGTAAAGTACTGACTCGAGGGAGTGCACTGTGCATCCTCAAAAGTTTGACCCTTTACGAGGGTTTAAATGGATGTATTACGTTGTTGCCAAAGTGCACGCAACAGCTCTGGTTCCTAACATATACAGTATCTCCCATCAGAGTGCTTCCAAAATTCTAATTTTCTACAAAAAATTATCACAGGTCTTGACTAACACCATCACAAGAGCTCACATATTATGAGAGAGGTGTTCTGGAAAGTAGCAATGTGGCAAGTAGCCTGCAAAACTGCTTCAACGGGCATTGTTTTGCAGCTGGTCAGCACATTGGTGGATCCAGCCGTAGCGAACGGGGGGGGCTAACCTGAGATTTTCACCCCCGGAGACCTCCTTTTCCTTTTTTTCCTCATTGTTTTCCCCTTCCTTTTCCCCTATTTTTTTGGGCCGAACGAAGGGGGGAATGGCAACCGCCCCCTTCCCCCCCTATATCCGCTAATGCGTCGAAACAGGTTTTGACCCGTTGTCAACAAATAAGTTTGTCTCCGTGTTCTTCAGTATAGCGAGCAACGCTACTTGTCAGAACCCGGTATATACTCAGATAATGTGAGCTCTTCTGTAAGAACTATATAGTATCCTTTATTTGACACTAAGAGAGTTAGAGAAGGGTTGGAGGTGGAAAAGAGACTTACTTGTTTAACACTTGATTGATTTGTAACAGTGAGCAAACTAGCACTTCTTGCAATCTCTTTGAAGGAATTGATGATCAATGTAGAAACAGCAATCTGCTAATAATAGGGATTCTAAGACTAGGAGCTCATTGGAGTTGCCTGATCTCAGAATATACATTGCTAACAGAAGCGACAGATAAAATCATATATAATCGTATGGACAGCATTTGTCAACACTTCTATAGGTTGTCCCAAGAATGATTGGACTTGACAACTGTAGCTTTAAATGAAAACATCAGCTTCCATCCTCAGATAGAGCAACCTGATTGGTTAGGAGCCGTAAGAAGCTGATGTTTTCATGAAAACCATAGAAGTGTCAAATCCAATCTTTTTTGGGACAAGCTATACAAGCGCACAAGCACAGCACAAGACAACAATACCAATTCTTTGAAAATACACTTTGGAAACTTCAGAGGCTTCCAAGAAAGTTACCCGGAGATGGCATGCTTACAAAGAGCGGATTTTTAACAAACATCACTGCACTTTCATTAAAGTATTGAATCACGATTGAACAATAATATTTTTAAATTATGAAACAGAACTGCGTGAATAACCTCAAATGTCAAATTGTGCTGTTGCCCTCTGATCTGCCAAGATTTGCCGAGAAAATAAGAACTAAGGAATAAACGTACTAATCGATCGAAGAGTATTCAAAATAGAAGGAATTTTATATACAGACAATCCATATAATATAATAATGTTGATTGAAAACCACTAATAATAAAACGAACAACAACGAAACAGATCACGCGTTCAATCACTCAGTTTTGACTTCACGAATCACGAGTCGCGACGCGCACATTTGCTGCGCAGCTCGCAATTCTTCGCTCTCTTCCAATCTTTCATTCGTCCTCGCGACGATGCTCCTCCGTTCCACCATAGCGGTATGTGGAGAAATGGCGATTTTACGCTAATTTCAATCATTGATATCTCCCTTAATACAGTTCGAAATTCAATGAGACCTAGCCTAAAACCTTCAGAAAAGCATAACGAATCTTTCTATACCAGGTTATATGGGGGTTTCAGCTACCGTTATTCCGCAATCTGAGCGCAAAAAACGAGCGGCCGAAACGCAAAAATTCTGAATTTACGCTAATTTCAATTAAAGCTATCTTCCTTGATATTGCTCAAAATTCAACGAGACCTGGCCTAAAACCTTCAGAAAAGCCTAACGAATCTTTCTATACCAGGTTATATGGGGGTTTCATCTACCGTTATTCCGCAATCTGAGCGCAAAAAACGAGCGGCCGAAACGCAAAAATTCTGAATTTACGCTAATTTCAATTAAAGCTATCTTCCTTGATATTGCTCAAAAATTTAACGAGACCTGGCCTAAAACCTTCAGAAAAGCCTAACGAATCTTTCTATACCAGGTTATATGGGGGTTTCATCTACCGTTATTCCGCTATCTGTGCGCAAAAACGAGGGTGCGAAACGCAAAAGTGAATCGGCAAGAGGCAAAAAAAACGCGAATAAATCGATGTTTTTTGGAAATATCTCCGTTGTTACTCATCCGATTGAAAATCTAATTAGTGAGCGGCACATGTACACCTCAAGACGAATCGAACAGTACCAGGTGTTATGGGGTTTTAATGAGCGGTTTTCTTGGAATCCTAGGCAACAGATCATATAACGCTTAAATCGACAAAAACGAACTGATCGGTGTATAATAAGTGTCCGCGGACGCCACCTTCTTGCTCGGGGGTTTTGGACTTGGCCTGGTGGCTACCGCCACTTATGATGTACTAGCGGAGACAAAGATACCT
Source organism: Trialeurodes vaporariorum (assembly GCA_011764245.1). Lineage (NCBI taxonomy): Eukaryota > Metazoa > Arthropoda > Insecta > Hemiptera > Aleyrodidae > Trialeurodes > Trialeurodes vaporariorum. The sequence continues at coordinate 9,320,674 of VMOF01000320.1, read as the reverse complement.
AGCCAGGGTATGCAATAAGCAATACACAGCATCCCATTTAACGCGTGTATTAGGTGTGTTGCGTGTTGCATACTCTGGCCAGGTATCTTTGTCCCCGCTAGTACGCTTATAAGCAAATTTTATTTAGTAACCAGGAGGCTGATCATTTACTTCATCGATAAACCGATCAATGAAACTGTCTATGAGTGATGCTATTGGTCGAAAATTGTGAAACTCGGCAGTTGCTATGGTAACCATCGTTAAAATGCCCGTATTTTAGAGTCATTAATTGAGTAGTCTTCATAAAACCGGTTATTTACCGATAATTATCATAGCAACTGCCAAGTTTTACAATTTTTGGCCAATAGCATCACTCATAGACAGTTTTATCGATCGGTTTATCGATGAAGTAAATCGGCCCCATGGTCACGTTTTCAGTGACCAGGTTTCGAAAATCAGTGGGTGACCGTTTTATTACTTCGGTCTTTTAGATGTGGGCGGAGCCAAGCACCGTGCGTGCGGCCATGTACGGTACCGTAACAAAAAGTGAACGGGAGCTACTTGGTTGCGATTTTCGAGACAGTACCTTCGGATGAGTTGGTTTATCTGAAAAGTGACCGGATGAGTAAATAACCGGAGGGAACATTTGAAAATTTTAGTGCCTTGTTTGTGATTGGCTCTCGTAAGTAACCGTGATTTCAAGACTCTCGTCACTTTAGAAGTGATTGGTGGCCAATGGTTACTAGATAAGAGTTGTTTTAAGATGATTACAGGGTCGATTAATTCCAACCGTGGACACCACGTCTCGCTGCTGAAGAAGTCAACAGTTTTTGGCTAAAATTCTTTAATTCACGCTATAAACACACATTTGAGGAACGTCAGCACCTGCGAGCATACTTCAGGAAGATACGCTGAAAGTGTCAAGCTGAAACCACTCAAAAATAAAGCCGGAAATTATGAAATAAAAAAATTTCCCATAAGCCTCAATGAGTGCGAGTGAGGCAGATAGATGTATTATCACTCGCGCTCACTCACACTCACTAAGCTTACGACGAAATGAATTTTATAATTTACGGCTTCGATTCTAAACCAATTTTGCTTGTGTTGGGCTCAAAAAATCCATAAAAAAATTTCGCAGGTGCTGACGTTATTGGATTTTGCATTCTTTGGTTTCAGTTTAAAACGCCAAAAATACGACTTTTCTGAAAAGCGACTAGAGGCGCTATTCATCATCAGATTGAAATCGGGAAAAAGTTTCGCCTGGAATCACCTTAAGGGTGCGGTGTTTCTCTATCTAATTGGTGCGCCCAGTGGCGAAGCGTGAAATTTGGCAACAATGTGTTTTCTCCATTTAAATTCACTAAAAAAGTCGAACGCTTCAGTCATCGGCGATGACGAAACATTTCGACCTTTCTAATGTGTTTAAATGGGAAAAAGAAACGTTGCCAAATGGCACACTTCCCCACTGGGCGCGCCATTTCTGATGGAAACTTTTTACTCGCTATATGATGTGCGCTGGGTGTCTTAAAAATACAGAGACTCTAGAGCTAACGAGACTCAACTGCTCATGAACCGATTGGCAACGCTGTGTGGGTCATCTCGATTTTTATTTTTCCTTCATTTTCCTTCTTTTTGTATTGTTATTAATCGACCCCCCAAAGTTCCCTCGATTATCCTCGATAGCATTGACTGCTGGGAGTGGGAGAGAAAAAGAGTGAGGAGGAAAGAGGGAGCGAGTGGGGGGGGGGGGGGACTTCTGAAACCCCCATAAATTTTTTGACTCAATTTAATCGAACCCCCTAAGCACTAAACACGGAGGGGGGGGGGTTAGTTGTCGCAGCGGAAGAAGGGATGGGGGGGGGCTATCCCGCGTCATGCGGGGATCAGCACATGAAATGAAAGAGCGTCGCTATTCGTGGGGGCCGGGGTGCGAGAGGAAATGGGGGGTGAGGGTGGGGGGGGGGCTAGCCAAGCAACGTTATTTGTCAGCGGGGCATATTACAGTGGCTCTCGGAAATGAAAAAAAAATTTAAATGGCGTAATTAAAACGGCGCGGCGCCCTCTTCCCCCCCCCCCCCCCCCAGCCACCGTTCCTCTGGGGGGTGGTGGTGGTGTTTATGTGTGAGGGGTGGGGGGGGGGTTTGGGGTGGGGTTGGGGTGGGGTGGTGGGGGTGGGGGAGAGGGGTGGAGCGAGACTTAGGGTGAGGTTAGCATAATGTAACCTCATTTATCGTTCGCCGAGTCGATCGTGTTGACTCTCGATGAAGCTTGGTGCTTGCGCTCCAATGGCATTTTGAAATTCAGCGAGGATTCCCCCGGTTGAGAAAAGATTACAGAGTTTAGTTCAGTGCATGACTGTAATGCAGGGAAAATACTCTACTCTATGATCTTTTCTCAATCGGCGGAAACGTGCCGTTAATTAATTACAATATCCACAAGTTTTCAAAGTTATCGACGACTCTATACTAATGGGCTATAACTTCATAGAGTGGCAGCGGGCTGGTCTACCTTGTGCCACACGGGGTAGAAGGAACCCCCGCGAGAAAAAGCGGAATTTGAACGGCAGATTCCAAGATTTGAGGTTGAATTGTGTAGGTCGTTTCCGACGATGCCCGAGTTTGTTTACGGAACGACCAGAGACAAATAGAGACCCAGCACAAAGCTTGCGACAGGTGTCCACTTTCTGGGGCTCAATTTTGGTCGGAGCTCATCGGAACAACAGCCAACTATTGCCTAATGTTGACTGATGAGCGTGTGCTTTGCATTCGACAAGGAAAACCTGTTTCCGTTTCCGGGACGGCGAACCAATCACAGCCTTTTGTTGAGCTTCACCATTCAACATTAGACAATGTTTATCGTTGCAGCCGGTGACTCCCGGACAAAACTGTGACCGCTAAACTTGCTTCACTTTTCTAACACGGGAAGCATACGGTGTGCTGGGTCTCTATTTGTCTCTGGGAACGACCTATAAAATTTAACCTAAAAATCGAGTTTTACGGCAAGATGGCGGCGCCCTAGGTGACAACAATGCAAACCAGCGGAACGTTCCTTGATGTGCCACTCTAAAGTTATAGCTCATTGCTCTATACCGGTTGAGAGAAGATCAATAAAATACGCTAGTATTTTCGTGCATTACAGTCATACACTGAACTAAACTCTGCAATCTTTTCTCAACCGGTGGAACTTTGCTGAATTTCAAAATGCCATTAAATCTACGCAAATCGGCAGCTATGGTTGCTCGGCCCGTGAGCTTCTGCTCTGGTCGGATTTGAATGGCTGGGTTTGACATTTTCAAAAGACAAAAACCAACGTACGTTCGTACAGTTTTACGACAGTATAAAACCCTCGACGATCTTTTATTAAAATAATTATCTTAATTTAAAATACAGGGTGTTTTTTTTATCCCCCCCCCCTTGGGTTTTTTTTTTCTTGCTAATTGAGATAAAATGTTGCGGTTTGGACTATTCATCATTTTGGCTGAATTTTCTTTTTTTGGGGTCAAAACCCCCCCCCCCCCAGCCCCCCTAGGGGGTCCCCAGGGGGGCTATCTCAAAAATTTCAAATGGCAACCCCTATCTTGTGATACATTGTTCGAAAGGGCATAAAATTCTAAGACTTTTGGCGCAAACCGGAAGTTGATATCGTTTTTTGTTTTCGATATATCGAATTTCAAAGTTCGATTTGGACCCTTTTCAAAAAATCGTTACTCCACTTTGAAAAGTCGGAATTAAAAAAACTATGGGTCCAAAATACTCTAAAAAGCAAGTACTTTTCAGATATTGAAATGGTTTTGACATAAAATTTGATTTTAGACCCCCAAAATTTTTTTTTTAAAAATTTTCCCCCTAAAAGGGGCTATCTTGAAAATTCCCTTCCACGACCCTTATTGAATGATGCGTCGATCAAAAGAGCATAAAAAACTGAACATTTTGGCGCAAACCGGATATCGAATATTAAAAATTCAATTTTCGCCTATCTTCAAAATTCGATATATCGAATACGAAAAACGATATCGATATCCGGATTGCGCCAAAATGTTCATTTTTTTATGCTCTTTTGATCGACGCATCATTCAATAAGGGTCGGGGAAAGGGGAAATTTTCAAGATAGCCCCTTTTAGGGGCAAAATTTTTAAAAAAAATTTGGGGCTCTAAAATAAAATTTTTATGTCAAAACCATTTCAATATCTGAAAAGTACTTGTTTTTTAGAGTATTTTGGACCCATAGTTTTTTTAATTCCGACTTTTCAAAGTGGAGTAACGATTTTTTGAAAATGGGTCCAAATCGAACTTTGAAATTCGATATATCGAAAACAAAAAACGATATCAACTTCCGGTTTGCGCCAAAAGTCTTAGAATTTTATGCCCTTTCGAACAATGTATCACAAGATAGGGGTTGCCATTTGAAATTTTTGAGATAGCCCCCCTGGGGGCCCCCCTAGGGGGGCGGGGGGGGTTTTCGCCCCCCAAAAAAGAAAATTCAGCCAAAATGATGAAGAATAGTCCAAACCGCAACATTTTATCTCAATTAGCAAGAAAAAAAACCGGGGGGGGGAGATAAAAAAAACACCCTGTATAAGGCATTATTTGATACGATTATGAAGTTCGATACAGTTATTGTTTTTACGCAATGTAAGAGGAGGAAGAGAGGGCGATAATAGATTAGCGATTAATCGAAAATCGGATGCATGAATCCAAGGGAGAGAAATTCTGAGTAAAAGCGGTAGGGATTAGACCAAGGCTTGTCTGAACGGGAAAAGGCAGCTAGAAGAAGGAGGGAGAGAGAAATTGTCCAAGAAAACAAAATCTCTAGGAAACAAGCCCTGCAATTAAAACATTTTCTCGGCATTCTCGTTTCACAGTCGATGTTTCGCGGAACTATTAACTTTTCCAGTGTATCGCTTTGTGAAAGGTGAGGATGTGAGGCCTTTGGCTTAAACTCCGGTTGAAACTGATAAGCAATGAGCATCACACAGTGACTTGTTTAATAGATGTTTGCGGACACAAAGTAATAGACCTGTTTAGTGTGACGTACGAAAAAAAAAAATTGGTTTGAAACAAATGCTCCATCTCACTCGCTCTCGTGGGTTTTCCCTTAAGAAACACGATCCAAATTTTCAAATAAAAATTTTGTGCTAGTAAACGCAAAGTTCTCTCAAATTTTATTACATCATTGGATTCCACATACCTTAAAATAAGAGCACGCTAAAACAAAATTGTTGAAACATCGCGCATTAATGTACAATCACAGTTAAAGCGAAGAAAGCCCTATGTTTTCTCCTTGTCACACTCACACGCACTAGAATTTTGTGCCTTATGGGCACAAAATTCTAGGATGGAGGTTCATCGGCACCAACACGCCATGTTTTATATTTCGAACAAGCTTCGATACGAAGAAAGGTTAGGATGATTGAGTGTCATGGCGGTGATACTCCCATAAGAGACCATGAGTAAGAAAAGGACAAAACATAGAACATCTTTCGGTAGAACTGTGATTGTAAAGCTTGTGATCTTTTAGGAATTACGTTAGAGTGAAAAGATACTGGAAGGTACGTGGGATCGAATGGTGCAATACCATTTGAGAAAACTGGTGGTTAACTAGCATGCATTTGCGTTCGAAAATTTGGACCTGATTTCTTATGGGTAAATCCACGAGAGTGAGCGAGATAGAGCATTTGTTTGCAACCAATTTTAATCGTGATGTCATCACTAAACGGGTCCATGTTGAGTTTTTGCTTCAAAACAATCGTAAAACATTTGATGCGCAATGACATATTTGATAAGTCACTAAATGAGGAGTCAAGTGATTTGATTATAATGTCTCGTTCGAGTCTTACCTCTATACTGAAATATCCTCGGTCTACATAATCTCCTAGGAAAAGGTACTTGGTTGTGAGGGGCGGGCCGCCAACCTCAAATAATTTCATCAGATCGTAAAATTGGCCATGAATATCACCACACACTGAAACAGAGAAGACAAAAAAACCCAAAATTTAATCGACGAATCTCCCATTAATAGTGCGCAACACCGCTATTACGAACGCGCATTTGAAAGCATTTAGTGAGTTTATGCATTCATATCGTGACTGTATAGTGCCACCATCCCTTTTTCGTACGTTTTTATGTCTGGATTCTTCATCGACCCTTAAATCGTCTATATAGCCAACGAGCTATACCAATAAAGAGGATTTGTGGCACGTAATTTTATAGGCGGACCGTATGAGGGGCTAGCGGGGGCTATATACCCCCCCCCACTTTTTCTGGGCGGAGGGGCTAAAAAATGGGCAAAAGTCATCACTTAAGACTTGAGGAGCAAAAAAAAAAAAAGGGGGTCATCATTTTTTAGCCCCCCCCACCTTTTTTTGATCACGGTCTGCCTATGCGTACACTGAGAAAAAGTGGCTGTTGAAACTATAAGAATAGAACCATAGTTGTTTTTCCCCTTATTTCAATCATAAGACCTATTGTCGCAATAGTTTGGACGCTTGAATCTACTGGAATTCCGATTGTCTCTATGAAATTCCGATCGCCTCTAGGGGAAATAAAGTGCGAGAATATACTATTGGTACATTCATTGGAACAATCGGACATTTTTATCGGTGTACTTTTGAGGCAACACGGAGGAAGTCACGATGGAAAACTCATACGGACACTTTCACACAGGCTCAGTTTTTTCCCTCATATTTTTAAACCTTTAAATTTTAACAAAAACTGTGACAAATCCATTTAAAATTGGTTTGAAACGAAGTGCAAGTGTTTCAGAGTGACTATCTGGACATTGAAATCGATACACCTTTTTTTTTTTTTTTTTTTTTTTTAAGAAGGATTTGCACGATAAAGATACTGACACATGACAAAAACAAGCAACATTTTCTCACCTGGATAGTTGTATTGGGACTCTGTGTCCAGGTAGCCACCCTAAAACACCTGCACTTTCATTTCAAACCAATTTCCACTGGATTAATCACAAATCTTGGATCGTGTTTCATGGGAAAACCCACGAAAGCAAGTGAGATGGAGCATTTGTTTGGAACCAATTTTTTTTTTTTTTTTCGTGACGTCACAATAAACAGGTCTAATATTTGCAAGAGCCCCATTTGTTCAGGGTAGGCAACCCGAGGTGCATTTAATTTCCCAGTGAGCGTGAAAGGGGGAGTTGCGGGTTGCATACACTGCCCCTTTTTGACTCAGTTCCAGCGTGCACGGATGGTACTTTTTTTCCTGAATCGCAACAACGACACTTTGATTACTCTACGATTAAACCCGCCGAGGCGCCAAGCTCCTGAGTGTACGGTAACGGGGTGGAAATAAGGGAGGGGGTTAGTTGGCGGGGGGGGAGGGCGGAAGCAGGAGAAGGGGTGGATAGGCGGCGGAGGGGGGGACACGGATAAAACTGAATTGCGATCGGATTTAATGAGGGGACCCATGACTATAGCATCAACGCGAGGAAGGGAGGAGGGTGGGTGGGGGTGGGGGTTTCATTCGTTAATGACTCGCTAATTACCTAGGAGAGGGGCTCATTGTCTCCTTCCCTTTATCAACGACTTTTGTACCAACGCGTTTCTCTCTATACATTCTTTCTGTTCTGCGATCTCTCACTTTGTCATTGATGTTTATTACCGCGCGACAAAGAGCGTCGTCCTTTTCAGTGTAAACGGCGACTATAGGAAGTTGCGATGCGATGTATCGACAGATCTTTCATTACAGTGGCGGCCCGTGTAATGCGGCCACAACAAATGGTTCAATGATCGGGCATATTCCCAGCTGCGCAAATGCCAGGAGGGACTTTTCGGGGTTTTTTTTTTTCCCCCCCCCCCCCCTCCAAATCCACCCCTTCTTTATTAACATAACCGTTGACTATTTTTCTTTTTTCTTTTTCTCATAAAGTGTTGAAACCCAAGGTTATAGATTAAAGAGGTATGCTCAACTGACTTCGCGCCACAAATTCAGTAGCGCGCAGTTAGAAATCACTGCAGGCAAGATGACCGACAAAAGCAGAAAACGTATTCTATTTGAAAAAAAATTGCGCGACTTTACATGAGATTGATCACTCTATAGCGCTGTAGCAAAAGTTTGCAACAGACCCTTTGGGAAATATTATTTCTGAGGGCTTGAGATTTATTTCTACGGGGGGAATAATTTCGTTAAATTTTTTTTTCTTTTTTTTTTTGTTCCATTCTGTGGTTCATGAATTTTCTGTCCAGCCCCCCCCCCCCACCAATTCGAATCTTATGTTCAACCCATTGAAGAAAACAATGAGTTGACTAAAATTAGAATTGGACCAAAAAACCACTTGACAAAAAAGCCAAGGACCACAAATTGGATCTACGTTCGGGCAAAAAAAATAATAATTCATAAACAAAAATCAAACAAAGCCATAACCGCTTTGATCCAACTCATATCAAGGGACGTTCCCAGGCGATGGTTTTGCTATTTGGCCACCACCACCAACGTCGCACTACGGTCCGAAATCAAACCCCAGGCGGTCAAAAATCGATCGATTCAAAGTCGGACAAAAACTATGCTAGTAGCTTTAGATGATTTTAGGAGGTTTATTTGGCAAGGTATTTACCCCTGGATTCAGCGGCGCAGCATGCAGTTTAGCAACGTGCGGTTCGTCCGTTTAAACTCATGAAAAAGATCGAACTTTTGGGTGTTCGGTGAACACCTTCGCATTCGAGATTTTACATGGATTTAAATGGACAAAGTACAAGGTTCCCAAAATTGCACGATACACCACTGCCTGGATTGGCATCTATCAATCGGAGAAAATTATTAGATGGAACCTTAATTCCTGTGATATTTTATGTCTTTGAATTTTTGAACACCTAGGACTCGATTTGGATCCATAGTGCGCCGCGCCTGCATCGTTCCAGCGCAGGTAAATTGCAATTACTGAGGTCGCGCGAGTCAAGTCATTAGTCAGGTGTTCGCGGTTAATACAGTGGCGGGACTTCGGTGATGATAGTGTTTTATGAGGCGTACATTATAAACATTCCGACCAGTCATTCTGTTCGGGGGATGAAAGGAGGAAGAGGGGGGTGGGGGTGGGGGTGAGAAGAAGATGCGGGGATCTGAGGGGTATGGGGGGGGGGGGTGACGTACGAATGCAAATTATTAATCGATGCGTGAGGAGGGGAGCCTTTTCCGACGAGAATGTGACTGTTAATTATAGAGCTACAAAAAAAGCGCAACAAAATAGTTCTGTCAATCTAGTTGCCATGGCAACTAAAGTATTGATTTCGACTGGACTTTATAAATTCTTAGAATGATTTTCGTGATTTTCGCGGGTTTTTTACATCAGATTGAACCATTCATTTGCGCACAGAAAAAATTTGCAAAAGCCCCATTTAACAAGCATGATTCTTGGCATTTACAATTACCCAAAAAGTATTGATTTCGACTGGATTTTAAATTCTTAGAATGATTTTCGTGATTTTCGCTGGTTTTTACATCAGATTGAACCATTCATTTTGCTCACAGCAAAAATTTGCAAAAGCCCCATTTAACAAGCATGATTCTTGGCATTTTCAATTATCCAAAAGTATCGATTTCGACTGGATTTTAGACTTTCTTAGAATGATTTTCGTGATTTTCGCTAGTTCTTACATCAAATTGAACCATTCATTTGCTCACAGCAAAAATTTGCAAAAGCCCCATTTAACAAGCATGATTCTTGGCATTTACAATTATCCAAAAGTATCGATTTCGCGTTTAAAATGGAGAGTATCCATTGATGCCACATTACCACTGCGTAATCGGCTTCCCGGAGGAATTGGCAACGCCGCAACAGAAAAACATGTACAGCTCAAAAACCGAAGTGATGGCATATTTGATTAAATAAAAAAAAGGGGGTGGGAGGGGAGGGTAAAAATGTGCTCAACAAACGGATTTGAGTGCACGCGACCCGTAGCCGCTCAGAGAATCCTATGCTCTCCGCACGCGATATCCATCTTGCTTCCGCCTTGTTTGTTAGTGTTTCGTTTTCTTTGTTTGTTTGTTTGATTCCCTTTTTTTTGTTTTGTTTTGTTTGTTTGTTCGTCGTAGTCGCAGCGTCCGAGCGGGAGCGAGCGGGCCAACGCGCGACGGACGGAGGGCTCGGAAAACTTTTTTTTTTTTCGCTTGTCCGGAAAATAAATCTGACGATTTGTCGACCGTCACGCCGCACAATGGACAGATTCCGTTTGCTACGAGTCTCTCTCTCTCTCTCTCCCCCTCTCTCTCTCTCTCTCTCTCCCGCTCTCTCCCTAGCTTCTAATTACAACTTTTGATTTAAAGTTAAACACTAACATAAGAGGCAAACGGACCTTTTGTCCATGCTGATTCATTTCGGTAAAAAACTAATGTAATGATGTGACCCCTCCGTAATTTATGGCTCGACCAATGATGGCGTACGCAGGAATGGGTCTGATGCGTACTTTTGCTACATCAATATAACTCATTGCTTCTAATGTAAAATTCGGCAAAAATAACGATGCGCACAATAAAAACGTTCAAAATCCACTCATTAACTCAGGAAATCACTTCCATTTCAAACAGCCCGCGCTACACTAGACACTATTTGCACCGGTATACTACTACATAGACGGAACCACCGTGCATAAGTAAGCAACATCGTTACTACAAAATGATGGAATTCCCTTCTGAATATATGAACTATTGGCTGCATTTGCTGTCTGGTCTTTTCGGTTTATCAAAGATTAAAAAATAATATAAGAAATGTACGCATCTAATCGAAACATTCAAATGTTTGTAAGTTCTGTTGATGTTTACATAAACGAGATGGTTCCATCTATGTGGTTATAAGTCGGTAATATAGTGTGTAGTGTAGCCTAGGCTATTTGAAATGGAAGTGATTTTCTGAGTTAATGAGTGGATTTCGAAAGTTTTTAATGTGCGCATCGTCATTTTCGCCCAATTTTACTTTAGAAACAATGAGTTATATTGATGTAGCAAAAGTACGCAACAGACCCATTATAGTCTGTTCACTATTTGACTGCAGTTGGCCAGGAAGATTAAAATGCGTAAAAGGCAACGTTAAGGTCGGCCCCGAGCTCACCTTTGCCTGCTCATCGTCTCCTGACTCATTGTTTGACACTTCGTCGGCTCGGAACCTTTTCCACTTCTCATTTTGACCGCCCACTCGTAAATAAAATGTTTGCGGCATTCGCGAATTTTGAATAACCGTTTTTAAAATTTTAAATTCTACTGGACCTGCGGAGAAAAATTATAGTAAACGGCGCGGCGGCTCAATAAGCAATTTTTGAAAGATTTTGGCAGTCCTGCGGGCCGATCATTTACTTCATAGTTAAACCGATCGTTATAACTGTCTACGAGTGATGCTATTGGTCGAATATTGTAAAACTTGGCCGTTGCTACGGTAACCATCGTTAAGAGTCTTGTTTTATAAAGGCTATTCATGAGAAACCCTTTTAAAAAAACGGACACTATAACGATGGTTACCATAGCAACGGCCAAATTTTACAATATTCGACCAATAGCATCACTCGTAGACAGTTATAACGATCGGTTTAACTATGAAGTAAATGATCGGCCCGCTGATCGAGTGATTTCCGAATGCCGTAATCTTTCAAAAGTTACATGTTGAACCGCCATTTGGTACCATTTCTCCATGCACTTCGTATAAAATTTGAATTTAAAGTCACTTATTAAAAATTCTCGAATGCCGAAAAAATTTTAAATTTTTTGAGTGGATGGTCAAAATGAGGAGTGACAAAGGGTCCGAGCCGACTAGTGTCAAATAATGAGTAAGGAGGCCAGTAGCACCGAGAGTTTCTTCATGTCTCTCTTTTCTCCATTAAAAAACGTATTTTAAATATAACAATATAACGGGGGGGAGGGGGAATGGACAAGGGGATAAAACCCCCTCTCTCTGTCCTTTTCCTACTTGTACATTCAAATGGGAAATGAGAGAGATGGAAAATATCCTGGGAAAGGTAAACTCGAGGCAGATCTTAACGTTGCCATTGACGCATTTCAATCATTTCGGCCAACTGGAGTCAAATAGTGATCAGACTACAGTCTATCTTGCTCTTTTCCCGTTTGAGTGTATGGACTAGAAAAGGAAAGAAAAGGGGCTGAAGACACGTTCTAGCTCCTATTTCCGTCCTTTTCTTTCTCAAATGTTCAAATGGGGAAAGAGAGAGAGAAACACAAATTCCTGTGTACTATCGACAAATTTAAAGATTGTCGCGGGATTTTCACACAATTTCAGTTATGGGTGTGAGTATGGGACTGATCTGCGACGGCTTTGCCGCCTCACCCGCACTGGCCTCTCGCCTGCAAAAGAGTGAGGCGTATGAAAAGTGGCCGAACCGGAACCTTGAAGGCGAAACTTACTATCTCGTGAAAATCTCGCGACAATCCTTGATTCGTTGATAGTACGCTACTGAGCTCGTCGATGGTGCTGTATAAAAACTTCCGATAGAGAGATTGAGGAGTTGAAATCCTCTTTCGACGCACGCACGGCACGTGCACTTAAATGGGCGAGTAAAACATGAAAGTATGAAAACATAGACTTCTAAAATCCGGCAAAATCTATGCTAAGAAACAGTGTGCGCCGGTAGTAAAACTAACCGAGGGAACCACTGGCGCAACCAGGATATCTTCCATCTCTCTCATTTCCCATTTGAATGTGTGAGAAGGGAAAGGACAGAAGGGGGGGGTTTTATCCCCTTGTCCATCCTTGTCTAACATACGTTTCTTAATGGAGAAAAGAGAGAGATGAAGAAACTCTAGGTGCGCTACTGGAGGGAACGCAAACGCAGGAACGGATCGCGAGCCACTACACTTTTGGCCTTTCATACTCTTCAGTGCGCTTGAGAGGAATGGCCGAGAGAAATGAAGCGAGGATTAGACTGATACAAAGATGCACTGGCGCAACCAGGATCTCTTCCATCTCTCTCATTTCCCATTTGAATGCATAAGTAGGAAAAGGACAGAAAGGGGGGTTTTATCCCCTTGTCCATCCTTGTCCAACATACGTTTCTTAATGGAGAAAAGAGAAAATGAAGAAACTCTCGTTGCGCTACTACAAAGATGATTTATATTTTTAAACTTTCACGTCAAAAGCAAGTAGAAACACACTCTTCTCGTTCGGAATTATTTTAGCTTTGGGGGTCAACGTCTGGCAACGTTGAATGTTCATCTGTTCAAACACATGCGAAAGGTTGAAGTCGAAGGTCTTCCCAGTCCGATAGAAATGGCGATCTTTTCAGTGAGTTTAAAGGGGAAAAATCCATCGTTTCCAGATTGCTATTCTCTCAATATATGTCCACCGATTCAAAGCAATGAGTCTGTTGCAAACTTTTGCTACAACGATTAAGAGAGACTAATCTGATGTAAAATCGCCTGAAAAGTCTATTGGTGGCTTCAGAAAGTCATACAAAGCAATAATAAACTCACAAGAGGCGTTTAATGGAATCCAAGATGGCGAATAAATATCGAGCAATTTGTACGCATGCACCACGAACATCCAAGGATAGCCAACCTCACTATATCCACAACCAATCACAACGTAAACAAACACATAACCTCTACCTCCAGAGCGGTTGTGAAAGTTGGCCGCATCCTTAAGGATGTTCACGGTGCATGCATACAGATTGCTCGATATTTATCCGCCATCTCGGATTTCTTTAAAACGCCTCTTGTGAGTTTATTATTGCATTTTATGACTTTCTGATGCCACCAATGGACTTTTCAGGCGATTTTACATTATATTAAACACTCTTAATCGTTGTAGCAAAAGTTTGCAACAGACCCATTCCCATTTAAAATAATGTACTTTGGGCCAAAATCTCATCTCCGGAACAATGAGACTTAATGGGTCTGTTGCAAACTTTTGCTACAACGATAAAGATTGTTTCATCGTATGTAAAATTGCCCGAAAAGTCTATTGGTGGCATCAGAAAGTCATGAAATGCGATAATAAACTCACAAGAGACGTATAATGAAATCCAAGATGGCGGTAAAATATCGAGCAATCTGTATGCATACACCTTTAACATCCAAGGATTGCCAACGTTGACAACCTCACAGCTTCAGAGGTTATGTGTTTATTTACGTTGTGATTGGGTGCGATCGAGATTGTGAGGTTGGCTATCCTTGGATGTTCGTGGTGCATGCATACAGGTTGCTCAATATTTTACCGCCATCTTGGATTTCATTAAACGTCTCTTGTGAGTTTTATACTGCATTTTATGACTTTCTGGTGCCACCAATGGACTTTCCACGCGATTTTACATGAGATTGAACACTCTATAGCGCTGTAGCAAAAGTTTGCAACAGACCCATTAGAGCCCAAAGACATATTAGTTCTCAGCTCATCTAGTACTTTCATTTTCTTTATTAAAAACACATTTCAGAACCTTGCAACTGCCCCCGTTTCAATCTAAACGTTTAAAGTCGAAAATGAAAAAATTAAAGAATTTTAACGATGAGAGTCATGTGCAATATTTGGCATTGCTGCCGTGCAGAGACATACTATGTTCACACGTTGTTTGTACTCGTGAGTTGCGAATCGCTTATAAGAGAGTCACAAGCATTCAAGAAAAAAAATTGCGAGGCGCGGAGTCCATAGCGGGGGTCAGGATTGAAACAGCGTCGCCAGATTTCAGCACTAAAATCCGTATACATTTCGGGGTATTGATTCAAATGAGAGGAAATACACTGTACTGCCTGCTGCCGTACACTTGGCAACACTGTGATAGGAAACAACACGCGGATAATAAACAGCTTGTTTCCGTTAAAAGGTTCGTGGGTTTTTTTTTTTTTTTTTTTTTCTGTCGGTTGTGGTGACTGGTGAGTGTTGAGCCCACGAGCGCTCAACATCACCATTTGCACGGAGCGGAGCCGGCAGTGTTGCAAGATTCAATGAGAAACAGTGGCGGCTCGTGCAATGTGGCAGCAATGGACTCCCTCCATTTAAACCTATGTAAAATAATCGATTATTTGGTGAGGCGCTGTGCCTCACCTAGAATCGATCTTTTAGCACAGGTTTAAATGGCAAAATAGCACTGTTGCCAGATTGCACGAGCCGCTACTGATGAGAAAACTCGGACTTCCCTAAATATAGGTCTGTTGCGTACATTTGCTGCAACAATATAGATTTAGAACCTTAATTTATTATATTCTTACTCTAGAATTCGGCAAAAATAACGATGCGCAATTTAAAAACGTTCAAAACCACTCATTCACTCAGAAAAGTACTTCAATGAGGATCTTGCAAACTTTTGCTACAGAGGATTAAAGAGTTGATTCTTGCATAAAAAAGTGAAAAAATGACGATGATTACACTAAAAAAATCACTAAAGTCACTCTCAGAGTCAGGCTCAATGGCGGAGAAACGCAGGTATCGTGGATATCTCTGTGCTTCCGCAGAGAAAATGACATAATAGACAGGAATTTCCCATGATACCTGCGTAGAACCGCCATTACGAACTTTCCGTTATAGCATTTATGTGAGTTTATTACTGAATTTGAGACTTTCTCAGTGTGATTTTCGTGATTATCTCTGGATTTAACATCAGATATTGCACAATGGGTCTGTTGCAAACTTTTGCTACAGTGCTAGAGAGTGATCAATCTCATGTAAAATCGCGTGAAAAGTCCATTGGTGGCAGCAGAAAGAAGTAAAATGCAATAACAAACTCACCAGAGGCATTTGACTGAAATCCAAGATGGCGGTAAAATATCGAGCAACCTGTATGCAAGCACCATGAACATCCGAGATGGCCAACCTCACAACATCGATCACAACCAATCACAACGCAAACAAACTGATAACCTCCGATGCTGTGAGGTTGTTAACGTTGGCCATCATGGATTTTCACGGTGCGTGCTCATAGGTTGCCATATTGCACGCTACGCCACTGTTCCTAAGTTAATGAGTGGGTTTTTTTTCGTTTCTAATGTGCGCATCGTTATTTTCGCCGAATTTTACGTAAGAATCAAGGTTATATATTGTTGTAGCAATAGTATGCAACAGACCCATTCATTATCCATATTCCTGCTGATACTGATATACTTCGAACAATGAATGAAGAACCAAAAGGATATTAAGAGGATTCTTCAGAGTTTAGCGCCAATTTTTGCCACCAGAGCGCTACCGTTTGATTAATGTCAAACTACAGGCCGAAAGTAATTTATATTTGAGACAACAGAGTGTCGGTTACAAGATAATCATTAATCATCTAACGAATGTCTGTGCAAAATATCTCGTCAATAACTTCAAAAATATGGCTGAAAGTACCAAAAAAAGAAATATCGCATTTCGATACAAGAATCGATCAGCGATATTCTAGCGATGTTGGCGAGATATTTTGCAGACACGTTCTTCAGACGATTTTGTCTAGAAGTGGCGTAACTAGAAATTACCTTTTTCTCACTTTGTCCATTTAAAAGTGTAAGTTAGAAAAGGATAGGAAAAGGGGGGTCAATCCCCTCTTCCTATCCTTTTTTTACCTGTACATTCGGATGAGTAAAAAGAGAGATAGAATGATTTCTAGTTACGCTACTGTTGTCTAGTAAGTGTCTGACACTCCGTTTTCTCAAATATAAATTACTTTCGGCCTGTGATTTGACATGAATCGAACGGTGGCGCTCTGGTGGCAGAAATCGGCACCAAACGCTAAAGAATCACCTCAAGATACGCGGGACGCTGAGGATGAGAGCTCGTTCACTCACGTCACACTTTTTATTAACTAAAGTCCTCACTCTGGAGTATAAAAATATACTCGGTGTCGAATTTGTAGGGAGTGATAGGGGCAGGTAGCCTACGGAGACAGAGATGCTGATGGTATGACGTCATGGTGTGGAATCTCCGGAGATGGAATTGTGACGTCAACAAGGCAATCTGCGACGTCGTCAGAGAAACGTGATCGATCATAAATAACAACGAAACAAGCGACAGAAGTTATAAATATAAACGGCGCTTTCCGCATCTGAGTTGATATTAGTTGATAAACTATAGGCTCCGGAAAATTGCGCTTTACGAAGACTCGCTTGAAACATCTCCGAAGTATAATTCTCAAATTTCTGACTGATTTCTACGGATTATTCAACTTGAAAAGGATCTTGCGTGGTCTTCAATAGGTCCGTCGCGTCGTAAACTTTTGCAGCAGCAATTTTCATCGTTGATTCACCCCCCTCCCCCCCCCATGTTGCCAGGTTGAGGTGAAAAATCCGTACGTTTTACATTGATTCAAATGGGGACGATACGGCTTTTTACCCTCGATCTGGCAACACTGATCCCCCCCCCCTCATCCGATTGAAAATGGTGCTGTGAAAACAGACTTACGAGCAGACCTACTTTTTTAGGTGTGGACTATTATTTGCTGACCAAGGACAGGTCTCTCAAAAAGTCTCCTCTGCTCTTCCGGGGCACCGCCCACTGTGTGGGATTTGACCGATCTAGCTAGACAAAAGTCCGACCAATGACTTTCTTCCGCGATAAGTATTCCTAGGGGGTTTAAAAGGGGCGCTGATCACGAATCTGAAGTCAGTTTTTATGTATTTTAATGTCAAGTGCTCTAAAAGCCCAAAAACTGTCAAAAAATTTTATAAAAAGAATAATAATGAAAAAAAAAATTATTCCTCTGAAAAACAGGGGATCAGTTTTCAACAACGCTAATTAATGAAACGCTCACATTAAATGAATTGGTCCCTTAAAGAAATGCCCAGAATAATGAAAAAAAGGGGAAAAAAAAAATACTCTGCAGACCGAGATTCGAACTGCAAACCTTTCACTCCAGTGGTGGCTCCGCAACCGACTGAGTCAGCGAGACAACATGGCCTTTCTCTAGTTTCCATCCCTAGAAGTAAACAAGCACAGAAAATGCGCTGTACGTGGCGCGGCGAGCTCTTACAAGCACTTCATAGTGTGGTGTGAACTGGCGATTCTCACTTTTCAAATTGATCTTATTTTCGTGGTGGCACCTTGTGGCAGCAACTGTTTCCATGGATTTGTTCTCTGAAATATGGGCTTTCACGTGGTGTAAACCAAAGTTCCGCCAAACGCCGCCAAATTTAGTTATTGTCCAATAAAGATCACGATTTACGTAAACTTGAGGAGTTGGAGAACGTTTCATTCGAGGCTTTGAAAAAACCATTAGAAAGGACATTGAGGAAATAAAATAGGGTGCAAAATGATCAGCAGACCATCCTCTACAACATGCAACCAACACTTTTCCTGAAATTGTAACACGTATACTTCAAATAGCATCAAATGTAAGGCCAAGAAATCGATCGTAGGAAAAATCGTAACCAAACTATGGCGGAGGCCAATGTTCAAGCTGTTTTACACTAATCGGATCGCAGAAAATGTATAAACAATATATATTTCCGTGATCAGCATACCCTCACCTATCATTTTCATCCATTTTCGAACAATTTTAAGCAACTTAATTTTTCGACTTTTGTCTAGCTAGATCGGGCATATCCCACACTGTGCGCCATGCCAATGTTCTTTAAATGGAAAAAAAGACTTACGAGCAGACCTGTATTTTTGGTGGGCTTTTAATCGCTGATAAGGTTTAAGGCTCTCTAAACGCCCCCTCTGCTCTTTCTGGACACCGCGAAAGTTATTTTACGGAAAAAAAGACTTACGAGCAGATCTGTCTTTTTCGTGACTATTAATCGCTGACTAGGCGCAGGGCTCTCAAAACGTCCCCTCTGCTCTTTCGGAGCACCGCGAATGTTATTTATTTAAATGGGTAGACTTACGAGCAGATCTGTCTTTTTGGTGGGATATTAATTGCTAACGAGGCGCAGGGCTCTCAAAACGCCCCCCTGCACTTTCGGGGCACCGCGAATGTTTTTTATTCAAATGGGTAAATAGACTTACGAGCAGACCTGAATTTTCGGTGGGCTTTTAATCGCTGACAAGGCGCAGGGCTCTCAAAACGTCCCCTCTGCTCTCTCGGGGGACCACCAATCTTATTTTAAAGGGAAAACAGACTTACGAGCAGATCCGTCTTTTTAGTGGGCTTTTAATCGCTGACTAGGCGCAGGGCTCTCAAAACGTCCCCTCTGCTCTTTCGGGGCACCGCGAATGTTATTTTAAATGGGAAAACAGACTTACGAGCAGACCTGTCTTTTTGGTGGGCTTGTAATTGCTGACTAGGCGCAGCGCAGGGCTCTCAAAACCGGAACGTCTCGGAGATTATTATTCGTTGTTTGAGTAGTTCCCATTTTAATCATACGTACATTTGTACTGTGTTTTTGGCCTTTTCGTTTGTAATTGCGTTGAAGTTGATTCTAATGTTAATTATACAAAAATAACAATGCGCGATCTAAAAACCACTGAATTTACTCTTTTTTAAATGCAGTGGGGTTTAAAGGTCTGAAATGTGGCGTTTACCAAGAAAATAAGTTTTTCATAAGTGTCTCGGTTGCGGAGATTCACTCGTGTAAAGTGGCAGAAAATTGAAAGTACTGTGACGTCACAACGCGGAATGGGGCAGTTTCAAGGGTCTGAAATATTTTGGTTTTTTTTTTGTAAAGAAAATGGTAGTACTTGATGAGCTGACAAAAAAGGTGCTTATGGTTTTTTTCCCGTGTGTCCCAGTTTTGGAGATGCACACGTGTAAAGTTGTAAAAAATCGTGTGCGTAGTGACGTCACAAAGAGAAATTCCCATTTAAAACAATGTATTTTGAGCCAAAACCTCATCTCCGGAACAATGGGACTTAATGGGGGCAGTTGCAAGGGTCTGAATTTTGGTGTTTTTTATAAAGGCAATTATAGTACTTGATGATCTGAAAATAATGGTGGCTTCGGTTTTTTCCTAAATGCTCCGGTTTTGGAGATACACACAAGTAAAGCTTTAAAAAACCGTGTGCGTGGTTACGTCACTACGCGGAATTCCCCTTTAAAACAATGTATTTTGGGCCAAAATCTCATCTATGGAAAAACGAGGTTTAGTTAGAAACGAAACGCATCTTTGTTCTCACTGTCAGTTCCTCTAGTACTTTCACTTTCTTTATAAAAAACACAACATTTCAGACCCTTGCAACTGCCCCATTAGAAACCAAAGGCATCTTTGTTCTCAGCTCATCAAGTACTTTCATTTTCTTTATAAAAACCACACCATTTCAGACCCTTGCAAATACCCCATTCCGCATTGTGAAGTCACAACACTCACAATTGTTTGCCACTTTACACGAGTGAATCTACACGCAATCGCGTAAAACCCACTTAACTCCGTAAAAAAACCCTGCGATTTGACAACGTGCTCACCCTCCTGCCACACAAAATTGAAGTAAATGAACTTCTAATAACCCAGCCCTAATGCGCTAAGATTAGAGCTATAAATAATCGACGGGAAGAGAGGAAGAGAGAAGGAAAGTATTTGGATGGGAGTGCGAGAGATAGAGAAAGTGCGGGGAGAGAGAGAGAGAGAGAGAGAGAGAGAGAAAGAGAGTGAGAGAGAGAGGGGAGGAGGTGAGTACAACGAGAGAAACGTGCGCTGTGCAGCAAATGGAAGCGACCGCAGGCATTTTTTAATTACTAAAATATCATAGCGAATCTATAACTCTCTGACGAGGGCAGGGCCTCGGGGGCTAAGGGATAAGGGTATAAATGAGGAAAAACCCGTTTTTTTTTTTTTTTTTTTTTTTTTTTTTTTTTTTTTTTTTTTATCCTTACATAGTATAAAAATCTAAGGGACAAATCTAAGGGACATTCTTTCACACATTCCACACATTCTTTCACACATTCCACACATTCTTTCACACATTCTTTCAAAATAACTTCGGGATTCTCTAAAATCTCAGATTTTGTCCATTTCTGTGTGTGCCAGGAAGTGCCGTGACTAATTGCTGACAGAGACGTGGCGACGGGGGTAAATGAGCCGAGAGATGGGAGAGCCTCCTGCCTCCTCCGCCAGCCCGATCGGCGCGCTGCACCGGACCCTTGAATCCAACCCCAACGCACCCCCTCCTTCTGTGCCGTTTTCTCAACTTTATACCACTATCATACTTTGCCTGTTGATTGTTAACGGCGCGCAGCGCCGCAATGTTGGCGCGAAGCGCCTCCGGGGGGTTTGGGGCCCCGGAGCGGCAAGGGGGCGAAGCCCCCTAGTAATTAATATGGATTTACCGGTTTTGACTGGAGAATTCCGTTTTTCATTTTGACGTGCGCCTCACGTTTCCTTTCAGATGCCTTTTCCGCGTTTCTATCTATATATAATAAAAGTACATCATGACAATTTGAGGAGCATCGCTAATCATTTTTTTTTAACCCTTTCAGACCCCGTGTATATTCTATAGTATGCGTACCACTCAGAAACATTATTTCATACAGACGGAGTGCATAACAAGTTTCTTGAGGCAAAGTAGTGCTGTCATCAAAAATGCTCAACAGTCATCATGTCGTTAAAAAATGAAGCTGTTGCAAACTTTTGCTGAATCGATAGAGGGGTCTCAAGCGGGGTTTTGGCTTCATCACCTTCTTGCCAATGTGATGAGTCATGTGTTGCTTTGAGTGAAACGGCCCCATTGCAAAAGATATGAAAACCCTTGAGGGCGATCGACTCCATTTTCCAAGCTGAATCGATAGAGGGATCACAAGCGGGGTTTTGGCGTCATCGCCTTTTGCCCATGTGATGAGCCATGTGTTGCTTTGAGTGAAACGGCCCCATTGCAAAAGAAATGAAAACCCTTGAGGGCTATCGACTCCGTCTAATACACGCCTTCTAATGGGAAAATAGAGAGAAGGATAGATTTCTGTATCCGCATCAAGTGCATTTCACCGCAATCTTTGGTTAGAATCCGGTGCCAACCAATCCGATTCGACGCCATCATGATAGCGTTCGCATAACATAATGCTCATTGAACACGGTTTCATAAATATTTTATCACAATTGTTTTTGAAGTAGCACGTTTCGGTTATAGGAGGCTGAGTTTGTTTGTTTGTTTGTCACCGGTCGAACATTGCAGAGTCTGCGATGTATGCCTCATTTGAAATATTTTTTAATATACTCGTGGCAGGGAGGGATGAAGGTACTTATATTTAACAGGTATGCTCGACTCGCTTTCCGCGTCATCTTCAGTGGCGCGCAGTTCAAAATCATGAGCCAAGATGGCCGACAAAAGAAGAAAACAAACCTGGGTGACACTCTCGGAGTCGCCTGCGAGTGAGTCGGTTTTTTTTCTTCTTTTGTTGGCCTTCTTGGCTCATGATTTTGAACTGCGCACCACTGAAGATGACGCGAGAAGCGAGGCGAGCATACCTGTTAAATATAAGTACCTTGGGGTCCTTGGGGAGGGATACTAATAATATCACAGAATACTATAATCCGAATGGATACTTCTGTTCATTTTAAAGCATTATTTTTCTGGCCCACCATCTTGAGAAGTTAAAAACTATCCCCATTCAAAGCGATGCGAAAGACAGCGGTGTATATTCTGTTCGGGATAAGAAGTCCGATGGGAAGTCAGGTAAAAATGCACTATATTGCAACGCAGCGGCTCCTCGTTCACCGATTCTATACTGCTGCTCTTGTTCAGGAGACCTGCCTTTCAGACCCTTTTATTGAAACAGACAATACCGTGAACTGACCAATTTTATAATCCCTTTTAACGCCTAATCGAAAATTAATTTTTTCGGCTTTTGCGAATTTTGAATAACTGACTTTAAATTTAAATTCTGCTCGACGTGCACTGAAAAATGATACCTGACGGTGGTTCAATGTGTAATTTTTCAAAGATTACAGCTAAAATCTTTGAAAAATAACAAATGGAACCGCCGTTAGGTATCATTTTTCTGTACGAGTCGAGCTGAATTTAAACTTAAAGTCAGTCATTCAAGATTCGTAAATGCCGCAAAAATTTAATTTTTGAGTGGGCGTTCAAAGGAATTTATAATTGGTTAGTTTACGGTATTGTCTGTTTTAATAAAAAGGGTCTGAAAGGCAGGTCTCCTGAACAAGAGCAGTGGTCTAGAATCGGCGGACAAGGAACCACTGCATTGCAATATAGTTGCGTTTTTACCTGACTTTCCATCAGACTTCTTATCCCGAACAGAGTAAGTACGTCACCTTGAAAAGGCACCAAAATAGACCGAAAAAGCATTTACATTCGCTCTTAATATGGTAGTTTCTATTCTGATTGTAAAATGTATATTATTCTGTGTTAATAGTGTCATTACCATAAAATCCACTTTCTAATCCAAAACATCTCAGATGACAACACTTTTAACGAATCTGATTCTTCACGTATACACGCAACTTTTCCCTTTCGTAAATGGCCGTGCTTTGTCGCGCAAAGTTTAATGTCCGGGGGGGGAGGGGGGGGCAAAATAACATTTTGCATGCGTCGCTTCTACACGAGTACGGTAACAAAATACGGCCATTATCTCATTAACGATGTGGATGCAAACGGTATCCATGATGGTAGATGGTTAATGGTGCAACGAGTGCATTTTCCCTCTCAGAGCTGAAAGCCAATTAGGGCCTGGAAGTTAATCTGAGCTTCAGGTCACAATTCATCGTGACTAATGAATTTCAATTTGCAGTGCGTCATTACGCGTTGTCCGGTATTGTCTGCGCATTTTAATTAAGAGACAGTGAAAGCCAATCATTCAATTTTATCTCATAAGAAATGGGAGATTGGGGGGGGGGGGGTTCATTCAGTGATTGTACTATGACTTTCAAAAGGAAGTATTCTAGTAGAAATTTTCATTCTTCCATAATTCCTCGATCAGTTTTAAACATTTTTTTTTTTTCATGACCCGGTTGTTGGATTTTATATCTAACTTGCAATTCGGAAGAATATTTTGAAAACAGTTTTAACACTTCGGACTACCTCGAAGCGGAGGCATTTTGTGTTTATTATTTATAAGTATGAAACGACGGATTACAAAATAGATTCCATTGGGTATGAATCTAGACTACGACTAACTGAACAAGAAAAAAGACGAGCGCAGAGAGGGGCAAACACAGTTGCACACATGCATGCCGTTTATTGCTGACAAAGATTTTTCATTTCTATCTTTCTCTGTCTCTTCTTTCATTCCTTTCCTACGTGACACTGAGTGCCAAGTTTACCACTCTCAACACCCTCTCTTAAACTTGGTACAAGTTTTATTAATACAAAAATATTTAAAATAACAATGAAGATTTAGTGGTACAGCGAAAATAATGAAAATCAGGTTTATATACTTATAGACTAAAAATAATTAGCAAGTGGTTGTGTCCTTGAGTGTGTTTCTCAAGCAAAAGTTATGTTTTTTTTTAGGTAGCGCTTTTGTGAGCATATCGGCAACCATGTGTTCGGTTGAGGTATGCTCTAGTTCAACAATCTTTGCGCTCAATACTTGGCGTATGAAATGGTGTTTTATCTCAATATGTTTTTTTTTTGCTCTAAAACCTGCGTTACTTGCCAAATCAACCGCACCACGGTTGTCACAAAACATTTTAATTTTCGGTGTCTCTCCAAAAACTCGACTTGCAGATTACGCAAAAACACTGCTTCTTTTGAAGACTCAGTAAGGGCCATATATTCGGCTTCAGTCGAAGATTGTGCGACGGTCTTTTGTTTGCGACTTTCCCATACTATGGGTCCGTCGCACAGTTTGAAAACGAAGCCTGTGTAAGAACGCCTGTCTATGACGTCACCTCCCCAATCTGCATCAACGTACCCCACTAATGCTTGATTGGAGTTTTCAAAAACAATGCCCATGTATATAGTCCCTTTTAGATAACGCAGGACTCTCTTAGCCTGTTTCCAAGTAGAAGTTGTTGGACAGTCATTAAATTGGCTTAAATAACTGACCGCATGTGAG
Organism: Trialeurodes vaporariorum; assembly: GCA_011764245.1. Lineage (NCBI taxonomy): Eukaryota > Metazoa > Arthropoda > Insecta > Hemiptera > Aleyrodidae > Trialeurodes > Trialeurodes vaporariorum. The sequence continues at coordinate 9,295,896 of VMOF01000320.1, read as the reverse complement.
ATATCCGGTCGGGTACACACTGCCAAGTACATTAACCCACCAATGAGGTTTCGATAAGGTACGTCAGTCAATACCTCCTTCCCTTCGTCTGATTTATCAGTTTTAACTTCAAGAGGTGTCCCTGATGGGTTACAGTCAGACATGTTAAAATTATTAAGCAAAGCTTTTATATATTGTGCCTGATTTAAGGCCACACTATTCTGTTCAGTATTCCAATCAAAGTTTATGCCCAAACAGTGTTTAACTTGACCTAAGTCTTTTATCTCAAACTCTGATTGGAGTTTTGCTTTCAATTTTTCCTTTTGGTCATTATCATTAAAAAGAATAACAAGGTCATCTACGTACAATGCCACAATTAAGATTGATGTGGGAGTCACATTGAAATAGACACATCCCTCTAGCTCCGATTTTTTTAGTCCAAAATTAATCAGAATTTTATCAATTTTGATATACCAGGCCCTTGATGCTTGTTTCAGCCCGTATAGAGCTTTGAGCAAGAGACAAACTTTGCCTACTGTGTTCTGATTCTTGAATCCTTCTGGAGGCTCCATATATATATCTCCTCTTCTAACTCTCCATGAAGGAAGGCCGTGTCTACGTCAATGTGATTTACTTTTAGACCCTTCTTTATTGACATAGCAATTAAATATCGAATTGTTGCAATTCTGACAACTGGGGAGTATGTTTCAAAGTAATTAACGTTTCTGATCTGGCTAAACCCCTTTTGGGAACAAGTCTTGCCTTATATCTCTCTGGTGTGCCATCCTGCCCTCTCTTAAGCTTAAACACCCATTTACATTTTATCGCTTTTTGGCCTTTTGGAAGGTCAGTTAACACCCAAGTTTTATTTTTTTCAAGTGAATTATACTCAGCTTGCATGGCCGCCCGCCATTTCGGTGATTCAAGTGCCTCGCTCACTGTGCGCGGCTCGTCATGATCTTCCCTCTCTGTCACCAAAGCCTCATATCGGGTTGCGGGGAGCCTCCGTCTGTCAGGGTAGCGCCGCGTCCCATCTACTTCAATCATCGTTGTATTTGCATCGCTTGCATCTTCGTCTGAGGTTGTCGGTTCCCACTCCGTGTCACCGACCAGCGTCGTGTCACCTGCTGCTTCGTCGATAAATGAATCGTCCGATTCACGGCTTGCTTCGGTTGCACTTTGTTCTACTTCATTCGGCTCGCCGTGACCAGCGCCGTCTTCGCGCACTTCACCTTCGTTTTCACTATCTGAACCAGAGATTGCCAGTTTTACACTCGTTCGACTCGTTCTATTTAGCGATGAATTCACGCGAAATTCAGATTCAATGACACGCACATTTCGCGACACTGTTATCTTGCTCGTTTCAGGGTTGAACAACCTGTAGCCACCAGGCGCGTAGCCAACAAACAACAGTTTTTGAGCTCTATCGTCGAGCTTCTTAAGATGTCCCGTGCACTTCGCGTAAGCTATACTGCCGAAAATCCGCACATTTGCCAAATCTGGCGGTTTTCCGAACCAATTTTTATATGGCGTTTTCTTCATCTTAGATTTGGGGCTCCGGTTTATTATGTACGTTGAAGCCAATACGGCTTCTCCCCACAGGAATTTTTCTTCTTGACATTCAGCCATAAGCGCGCGGGCTTTGTCCATGATGGTGCGGTTTTTGCGTTCAGCGACGCCATTAAGTTCTGGCGTGTATGGCGGAGCGTAGTCAAGGACGGTACCTCGTTGTTTACACCAGTCTTTGAAAATGTGACTTGTGTACTCACCACCATTATCGCAACGTATCTTGACCGACCTTACATTCCATTTAGTTTCCATTTCGAGAATCATCCCAATTATTTCTTCGCAGGTTTCAGCTTTGTTCGCGAGTAACCGTGTCATCGTAAGTCCCGTAAAGTCATCCGTTAGAGTCACGAAATAGGCCTTTGAGTCAAATGTCACTGGCTCAATAGGACCACAAACGTCTGTGTGAAGAAGTTCGAGCACTCGACTTGCCCTCTCACGTTTATTTTCAAATGGTTTTTTTGAAAACTTGGATCTCAGACAGACATCACAATTTTTTAGATTATACTTCACATCACTGTTAGTTCCTAGGTCTAAACCGACTGCTATTTTCGAAAGTTCCTGAAGTTTTTCACAACTCAAATGAGCCATCCGAAGATGCCAATTTGGTTTCACTCCCGAATTTGATGCGATCAGAGCTTCGGCCCCATTTTTAGTAGCGAAATTCACTGAAAAAATCCCGTTGGTTTCCCGATTCCCGGTGAGAATGACTTGCCCGTTTTTCATTATAGTCACTCCTGATTTGTTGAAGTTAACTTCTCCTCCATTGTTGACCACAGCGTTGACAGATAAAAGATTTCTTGTAAGATCAGCTGAATACAAAACATCACTAAGTATGCACGCTTCGGCTTCGAGCTCCCCCTTCTTTGTTGCCTTTAAGGAGCTGCCCTTCTTGGCAACGCCGACTTCACATTTTATTTCACGGACATTTTTGAGACACTCTTCATTATTTGTTATGTGCCCTGTGCATCCTGAGTCAACTACCCAGTTATCACAGTTTTCCGCACTGTTATGATTATCAACAAAAAACGATACCTTGTTTTCTTGTTGTTTGTTTGGGTCGTACTTTCCTCCAGGCTTGAAAAAACAAGTGCTTTCAGTATGACCCATTTTTTTCAGACCGAGCACACTTTTGAGTTTTCTGAGCCTCCGTTTTTACTTTGAGGACAGTTTCTTTTGATGTGTCCTAGTTTTTTACACCCATGACACTTTATCTGTGGTTTCGAAGTTCCTTCTGCTTTGGAGTTATCGTTTTTCCCCGGGGAACCGTTTTGCGGAGAAAGCCACCGCTTGTTCATTTTTCGGCTTCATGTCGTTTTCCTTTTCTTGTAATTTGGCAACTAAGTTCGCCAAAGTTTTGTCTGCTTTTGGAGTCAGCAAACGCCATGATTCATAAAAATTATTGTAGGAGTCAGGTAGAGTGCAAAGTATTTTGGATATCAGCATGTTTTCGGTGATACTATTTTGATCATTGTACATAAGTTGATGATAAATATTTTGCAACTTACTTACATGCGACATGACACTAGTCCCTTTTGTGTAGGACACAGTGTGAAATTCATTCAGCAGTTTGATTGTTTGTTCCTCTCCTGCACCTCCATAGAGACTTTGTAATTTGTTCCACATTTCATTTGAAGTAGCAAAATACATGAGATGGGTCAAAAACGGTTTATCAACAGTAGAAATTATCACTTTCTTTGCCAATTTATCTTGGCGCATCCACTCGTTGGCCTTTTTCTTTAGTGTCGCGCTTTCATCATCTTTAGCTCCCGCGGGAATTTTCGGCCTTTTCGTGGTTCCGTCCACTATTTCCAGAATACCATACGCGTCTAAGTGCACCGTTATTTCAAACTTCCATACTTGGAAGTTTTCGCACCCCCGTAATTTTGTAACATTACCACTGCCGTAGTCGCTTTCCATTTTCAATTCCATTTTTTAAACCCAAAAAAACTGGTTATATTTTAACCAAAAACACTGGTTATATTTTTTATTTTAACCAAAAACACTGGTTTTATTTTATATTTTAACCAAAAACACTGGTTATATTTTTTATTTTTAAACCCAAAAAAACTGGTTATATTTTAACCAAAAACACTGGTTATATTTTAACCAAAAAAACTGGTTATATTTTACATTTATTTATTTCGTATGAAACTAGAGTCACTAGCGCGATTTTATCAGACTGCCGCATCATTATTACGTCTCGCCGCCGCAAGTTCCTTTTTGATTTTTCTACACTTGTGTAATACGTAGTACACCACAAGAACAATAGCAAGACAGAAAAAAATGAAAAATAATACTAAATCGTGTAAGTCGAAATCACTTTTTATAGATATCGCGTTTTGATTTGAGTTGTTGGCATCGAACCAGCCCATTTTTATTTTAAAGAAAATTCGAACACGAAAAAAAACGAGGAAATTTATTTTACTCGATCGGATCCGCGATAGGGCACCTACAGGGCAGAGAGCACTTTTGGTATGTGGGCTGGGCCCATAACCTGTTGGATTTTATATCTAACTTGCAATTCGAAAGAATATTTTGAAAACAGTTTTAACACTTCGGACTACCTCGAAGCGGAGGCATTTTGTGTTTATTATTTATAAGTATGAAACGACGGATTACAAAATAGATTCCATTGGGTATGAATCTAGACTACGACTAACTGAACAAGAAAAAAGACGAGCGCAGAGAGGGGCAAACACAGTTGCACACATGCATGCCGTTTATTGCTGACAAAGATTTTTCATTTCTATCTTTCTCTGTCTCTTCTTTCATTCCTTTCCTACGTGACACTGAGTGCCAAGTTTACCACTCTCAACACCGGTGAAATGCATCAGAATTTTTCGAGAATGTTTAAGCCCTTAGTACACGCTCAAGGTACACGGAAAAAACTACGGTGAAAATAACCATACGGATACCTGATTTTGGCACCTGCTAGATGTTATGGTAATGGTAACCAGAAGTATACTATGTTTTGACTAGGTATACTAGGTTATGTTACCTGACTGCATGTCAAATTTACTCAAAGTATCGGTAAATGTACCATACTTCTGGTCAAGTTTACCATAACATCTAGCAGATGCCAAAATCAGATATCCGTATGGTTATTTTCACTAATCTTTTTTTCCCGTGTAGGGTCATCAAATTGGCATTGGCGAGCAGAAATCCACCGCAAACTATAGAATTGCCAACCTGGAATTTCTAAAATTCAAACATATCCTTGACCAAAACTTCTCCCCTAAACGGATTTAGAGGCGGTATTGGTTTATTGGTTTTGTCGACGGTAGATTGATGAACATATGAACGCAGCATCCATCGTCAAATAGCTCTGCAGTTTGACGGGCCGTCCAATTGCACACTTGTTTGGCGAACGGAGTATCAACCAAACAGCAGCGGTTGGCTCACCTGCCGTTTTGTGGTGGATCTCGGCTTATCGATGCCAATTTGACGATCCTACTTTGAGCGTGTTCGAAGGGCTTTTAGAAAAGATGCGGCAACGGTCCATCGGACTTTGACGAGCTGCCAATGACAATGACCGAACAAGGTAATACCATAAAGGGGGGGGGGGCTAAATTTTGAAATGATTTGTTAGGGGGAAAAGTAGGTAGGGTTAGTATAGGGAGGGAGTTGAAGTTATGTGACTCTGGAGACTGAAGGAGAGGAAGATGAGGGGAAGAGTCTGTTACCGGCGGTGGGGGGGGGGAGACAGGATTGAAGCACTCGACGTGACATTTGAATATTTATACAGATCGAATACTGTAAATGTATCCATGTTACGCAAAGCGAAGCAGAACTGTGGTTGGGGTAGCCGAGAAGTGGGGGGAGGTTGGGACGTAGGATGTATGGGGGCATGGGGGTCCGAGGCGCGAGTGTAGCAGATAATGGATTCGCTGAAAATGGCGAAAGCTTCAGTTTTCCTTTTCAAGAATTGAAAACACGTCCAGGAAAGTTTTTTTCTCTTTTTTTAGAGGGGAGCGGTGAGGGTTGAAAAGAGGAGAGTTGAAAAAACTCTTCACCTGGAGAAAAAAAAAGAAAAAAAAGAAAGAAAGAAAAAAAACATAATTCATTGCAACGCGTGTCCGGCAAAGTCCATTATTTATCGCTTTGTGACAGATTCCAACTTGTTTCAGAGGTTTTCCGAAGAGACACACGCATTCGAACATCCCCCACCCCCTCTCCATTTTTGTTATGAGAGAGGGTAATCACTTTCAAATATTCCGACCAGAGGCGTAGCGCGCAATTTGGCAACGTTGCAGTTCGTCCATTTAAAGCCATATAAAAGGTCGAATGCGAAGGTGTTCACCGAACACCCTGCTGTTCGATCTTTAGTATGCCTTTAAATGGACGAACTGCAACGTTGTCAAATTGCACGCTACGCCACTGATTCCGACAAAGCGAAATCATCGAGAGGAAACAGCGAGTTCTTTGACTCTTCATCGAAACTTTGAATGCGAAATGAAGAAAGAATACTGGTAATCCATGTGAAATAATTCAAATTTTAGTTTTGATGATATGATATGTACATAATAAGTACATTTCGGATCGTCAGGACTTGGAATTGCACTTGGGGTTGACCAAGAAAATCGGCCCAGTGATGGGCAAAAATCATTTTTTGAATAACCATGAATAATTAACTAACATGATTAGCATTATTCTCATGATATTCCTATTAGTAAATCGAAGTTTTGACACTACCAGCATCTTCATCTGTCGTAAGGTGAATGATTGGGAGTGTTAAAACTTGATTTACTAATAACAATACGTGAGAATAATATGCGAATAGTTTGAGTTAATTATTCATGGTCATTCAAAAAATGATTTTTGCCCGTCACTAAATTTGGAATCGGCCACACTTTGTAAGCAATTTTGAAAGCACCTGTGATACATTTCGTTGAATGGAACATTGTACATATTGCATGCTCTCGTCGAGTATCTTTGTCACCTGCACTAATACTATTTTTTTTTTTTACCGCTTGTAGGTCAAGTCACGTCAGCGAAAGGACGGGACGCGCCGTGAAGTACAGGCAACACGCGTGACACGTCGTATTCAGATTCACCCATTTCGCTTGAACGGGTGTGTGTACTGATTGCTGCCTGGACGAAATTTCGCCTCCCGTAGTCGATAATGCTATACCGAAGTTCTACCAATGTATGCAATTCGAAACGAACGAGATACATGCTCAACTTCATGTATTAGATGACATGCGTTGCGTATTGCATACATCGGTCAGGTATATCTGCCCCCGGTTAGCGCTACAGCGCCGCCGAACCAGTAAACGTTGGAAAATTCGTGCGAAACAAAGTTTGGACCCAAGTATCCAGGCACGTTTTAACTAAACTTTATACCCTCTGAGACTTGAACTCAAATGTGATTGGCCGTTGAGCCGCACCGCATAGTAACGAGTATTTATCTCAATGAATGGAATCATTGCAGGTGGTCTATGCAGGGCTGCCGTTATGCGTATAAGCAATGCTATTTTTCTATTCACCGATGATTCCACCGGTTGAGAAAAGATTACACAGTACAGTTCAGTGTATGACTGTAATGAATTAAGATACTCGCATCTGTAATCTTTTCTCAACCGGTGGAGTCGTCGATGACTTTAATTGTAAGAAACTTTCGGATATTTTAATTAATTAACGGCGTTTCCACCGATTGAGGAAAGATTGCAGATGCGAGTATTTTCGTGCATTACAGTAATGCACTGAACTCAACTGCGCAATATTTTCTCAACCGGTGAAATCATCGGTGAATAGAAAAATAGCATTGATTAAACGCAAAACGGCAGCCCTGGCTCTATCTAAGCCAGAACGTAAGGAGTCATCTGACATTCTTTTCGTGCCAGGGACCGAAAAATGTTGAGACAGAATTGCACTTCTCGTAGATGTATGGTGAGGCATGAAGCTATCTAATAGCATAATCGAGTCCTCACCATCCACCTAAGAAGAGAAATCATTCCGAGTCCCAGCTTACTTCGGTCCCTAGAATCCTTAGTTCCATGTGTGCGTTAAAAACTTGGGAAACCGCTTGCTTGTTTACGAGCATAGATCACCAATTGAAAATTTGGGGCCGGCTTCTTAAGGGAAACTAGTGAGTGTGAGAGAGATAAAGTATTCATTCCAGACGTCACTCATAAGGTTTTCATGCTTCTCATCATCGATTTGTTCCTTTTCAAACGATTCATTGCAATGCAATGCGAAGCAATGCAATGGTGATCAATGTAAAAGATAGGTGCGCCTGCAATGTATTGTCGACGCAACAAGCGGTTCACACGCCAGTTCAAGCCAAAGGAATGGAAAACTAGGTCTATAGCGTGTGTTGCCCTTGCCGTTACTACACTTCGCTGCCGAGGCTTGGCACCAGCGCGACCTTTTGCGCGTTTCTGGAGTGCGCTCGGCTTTGACTTGAAGCGGTGATGGTTGATGTTGTCGTTTTGTGAGGTGGCAGGTTACTGGGGGGGGGGGGGTGGCAACGGGTGGAATTTGGAGGGGGGCGAGGGGGCGTGGCAGTCGATACGTTAAACTCGAGACACCATACCGACTCAAACTCACCGACTGCCGCATTCAAATCTCTTTCGGTTTCGCAGATGAGATTGAGTTCGGCTGGTTTTCGGACCCTTATTTGGATTTTCAAAACGCCGAATTCTTTTGGAGCCAATCTCACACGGAGAAAAATGTCCGATTGTTTCAATGAACGTTCTGGTAGTTTATTCCCGCAGTTTATTTCAAATAAAGACAACAGAAATTCGTGTCAATGGGTCTGTTGCATACTTTTGCTACAACAAAATAGAACCTTGATCCTTATGTAAAATTCTGCGAAAATAACGATGCGCACATTAAAAACTTTGAGAATCCACTCATTAACTCAGGAAATCACTTCAATTTCAAACAGCCCGCGCGGCTACACTAGATACTATTTGCACCGGTATACTACTACATAGACGGAACCACCGTGCATAAGTAAACAACATCGTAACTTCAGAATGATGGAATTCCGTTCTAAATACATGAACTATTGACTGCATTTGCTGTCTGGTTTTTTCGGTTTATCAAAGATTATAAAATAATATAAGAAATGTAAGCATCTAATCGAAACATTCAAATGTTTGTAAGTTCTGTTCATGTTTACATAAACGAGATGGTGCCATCTATAGTTGTAAGTCGGTGATGCAGTGTCTAGTGTAGCGCGGGTTATTTGAAATGGAAGGTATTTTCTGAGTTAATGAGTGGATTTTGAAAGTTTTTAATGTGCGCATCGTTATTTTCGCCGAATTTAACGTTAGCAAACAATGTGTCATATTGATGTAGCAAAAGTATGCAACAGACCCATTTACCATCTGCAAAGCTGACTTTAGAGTCTGCTATCAAGTATATGGTCAATTTCACCAAATTACGGTAAAATGTACCAACATGTTCCTTCAATTTACCACAAGGTACGTTGCATCTATCGTAATACGGTGAAATTCACCACACTTGCTAACAGACGCCAAAATCAGCCATGCAGATGGTAAATTCTACCAGTCTTTTTTCCCCGTGTAACAGTGGCGGCTCGTGAAATTTGGCAACCGTGTCCTCCTCTTATTTAACCAATGTAAAACAATCGATTTTCCCGGAGGCTGTCAGCCTCCGCAAGAATCGATTATTTTACCTACGTTTAAATGGAAAACTTGCGGGGTTGCCAAATATCACGAGCCGCCACAGCCGTGTAATATACGAAGGATTAAATGGACAAAATTCCAAAAATTTTAGCTCACCTCCGCCTTCACTTTCACTACTTTTTAGGAAAACAATTTGGCAACCATGTAAAACCATCATGACTCTACCAACTTTGACAGCTTTAATTCCGAGCGCAAAATCATGCCGCTTGATCTGCGAATTATTTTCAACAGCAATTCCTTAAAATTTGTGAGTGCGTGGGTAGGAGGAAGAAGAAGATTGAAGGGAGGGGGGATGGGAGAGATGGAGTGGTTAAGGTGAAGGGGGGTGGAGGGGGATGGAAGGCTAGAACCACTTGTATATAAGAGAGCTTTTTCCGAGAGGAGGCTTCGTCGATGAACCTTCGGATCGCATCGTTACGATAACTTTCCCTGTTTTGAACGGATGCAACAGACAGTATGCGGTTGTGCTCACCTCACGCATGATATAAAATATTACAAAACAAACTTCTACAACTAAAAGATATTGTTCGGGACAGGGAATTTTCCAGCTTCCTCGCATCGGAGGTGAAGTCAGCAGAGCTGCCGTTTTGCATATAATTAATGGCATTTTTCAATTCACCGTTTGAGAAAAGATTACACAGTTCAGTTCAGAATTTGACCGTGATGCACGAGAATATACTCGCATCTTTAATCTTTTCTCAACCGGTGGAGTAGTCGATGACTTAAAAAAAAAAAAAAAAAAAAAAAAAAAAAAAATGGATATTTACATCTGTAATCATTTCTGAACCGGTGGAGTCGTCGATGACTTTAAAAAAAACTTGGGGATATTTGAATTAATTCACGGCGTTTCCACCGATTGAGAAAAGATTGCAGATCAGAGTATTTTTGAAAAAATATTACAGATCAGAGTATTTCTGTGCAGCACAGTAATTCACTGAACTGAAACGGTGTAATATTTTCTCAACCGGTGGAATCGTCACAGAGTTGAAATTCTTTTGTTCAGAATTTGACCGTGATGTACGAGAATATACTCGCATCTGCAATCTTTTCTCAACCGGTGCGTGGAGTAGTCGATGACTTAAAAAAAAAAAAAAAAAAAAAAAAAAAAAAAAAAAAAAAAAAATGGATATTTGAATTATTTAACGGCAATTGCACTGATTGAAAAAATATTACAGATCAGAGTATTTCTGTGCAGCACAGTAATTCACTGAACTGAAACGGTGTAATATTTTCTCAACCGGTGGAATCGTCACAGAGTTGAAATTCTTTTGTTCAGAATTTGACCGTGATGCACGAAAATATTCACATCTGTAATCATTTCTGAACCGGTGGAGTCGTCGATGACTTTAAAAAAAACTTGGGGATATTTGAATTAATTCACGGCGTTTCCACCGATTGAGAAAAGATTGCAGATCAGAGTATTTCTGTGCAGCACAAGTAATTCACTGAACTGAAACGGTGTAATATTTTCTCAACCGGTGGAATCATCGGTGAATTGAAAAATGTTATTAAGTGTATGCAAAATGGCAGCTCTGGAAGTCAGGTGTTTTTGTGAGCTTATGAATAGATTTTGAATCTATATGATGCTTCCAATGTTTTTTTACGCGATTTTCCAGCAGAATCGACCATCCATAATGCTTTCGCAAAAGTTCGCAATATTGGCGATTCAATGGGTCTGTTGCAAACTTTTGCTACAGCGATAAAGAGTGTTAAATCTTAAGTACAATCACGTGAAACGTCCATTGGTGGTATCGGAAAGTCATAAAATGCAGTATTCAACACACGAGAGGCGTTCCACTGAAACCCAAGATGGCGGTAAAATATCGAGCAACCTGCATGCATGCACCTTGAACATCCATTATGGCCAACGTTAACAACCTCACAGCATCGGCGGTTATCAGTTTGTTTGCGTTGTGATTAGTTGTGATCGATGTTGTGAGGTAGGCCATCTTGGACGTTCATGGTGCTTGCATACAGGTTGCTCGATATTTTACCGCCATCTTGGATTTCAGTTAAATGCCTCTTGTGAGTTTAATACTGCATTTTATGACTTCCTGATACCACCAATGGACTTTTCACGTGATTGTACTTAAGGTTTAGCACTCTATTTTGCTGTAGCAAAAGTTTGCAACAGACCCATTCCTGTATCCACCCTTGAGCAAATACATAAAAAGCTGCAACTTTAATGGCTGACTGTTTACGTGCTGATTTTACGATCAATATCAAATAACCGAAACACTAGACAAATGCAACAGCAACCGCGCCTCAGTAAAATCCGCTGGAAAAAGGGACACTGAAAAAAGGTACACCTCACTGTAAAGTCACGCGCACAGCCTTACCTATAAATATTCTAAAGGAGGAACACTGTTGCACTGAGGGGTTATCAGCCCTGAGATTGAAATAAGATGAAGTTAACGGATCAAAATTTAAATCCATCAAAGAGCTTGTATTGGAAGTTGCTCTTCGGGGCGAGCGGATCACAATGGGTATTAAAATACTCATCTCCTTCCAGTTCCTTCGTGTTAACTTAAAAGCGACGACAGGGGATCAAGAGATCCTTTTCGGGCGGCTGTGGCCACCCACCACCCCCTCTTCACTCTCACTCTCACTCTCTCACTCTCTCTCTCTCTCTCTCTCTCTCTCTCTCTCTCTCTCTCTCTCTCTCTCTCTCTCTCTCTCTCTCTCTCTCTCTCTCTCTCTCTCTCTCTCTCTCTCTCTCTCTTTATTCCCCCCCCGGTAGGTTGCCCCCATTTTCACCGTGCAAAACCAATTAAGCGGTGTCCTTTCAAAGGGTGGCTCACGGCCTATGCGGTGCGCCAGTAAAACCACACTTGATTTTTCGGCGCTTGGACCCTTTAACTTTATAATTTCATTCTTCAAAACTTAGATCCAAGTTACCGCTACTTGAGAAAAACTACTAAGGTTTCCGAACCTTGGGTAACGTGTTGCACTGATTGTGAGAGAAATACTTTTTTTAATCCAAGGTGTATTTCGTTTGTGTTAAGGAAACTGCACAGTGAAATATTGACTGAGGGGGGAATCATTTAACCCAAGGAAAATATCCGCTGCTACAAGTAAAAGATACCTTGTTGTGACAGTCAATCTCTTTCATGCAATCAGAACTTTACTTCGCGCAAGGAAGACTGTAACAAGTAAACGGGTTTCCTTGTTTTAAAGAAATCATTTCTATCAGTGAGGGTAATATTTCCGGAGATACGGCATTTAAACACACAAGACTAAAGAAAGATGAAAGATGTTGCTCTTACCTCTAGATCTAGAGCCCTTCTAAAAAAATTATTTTCTAATCATAACCTGAAGTTCTGATTCTGAATCACCCTGTACATTCTTGATAAGAGGGACAGGAAGGTGTTTACCCTTTAGGTACTCTGTGGATGCATTTTCTGGGTTTCTTACACTTTAATTACGAGCGAAGGGGAGTTAAAGCGTTAAAGAAGGAGTGAATGAGAAAACTGAAGCTTGCGAGCGAGAGAGAGAGAGAGAGAGAGAGAGAGAGAGAGAGAGAGAGAGAGAGAGAGAGAGAGGTGGGGGAGAGACAGTGAGAGGGGGGGAGAGAGAAAAAGATAGACAAATGGAGAGAAAAAAAGAGAGCGAGAGAGGGGGAGAGACAGAGAGAAGCAAAAGACAGAGAGAGGGAGAAACAGAGAGGAGAGCGAGGGGATAGAGAGGAAAATATAGAGAAATGGAGAGAGAAAAAAGAGTACGAGAGAGGGGGAGAGAGAGAGAGAGAGAGAGAGAAGAGGGGGGAGAGAGAGAGAAGAGAAAGAGAGAAAGAAAGAAACGAGGAGGGGAAGAGAAAAGGTATTAACGTTTACGATGAACTCTGAAAATACCCCAGTTTTGATTAATGATTAAAATGCGTGATTTCAAGGAGGATAAAGAGGAGAGCTTAGGTAAAAGTTACAGTAGGAATGAGAATTGGTAAAATGAGAGTTGCCAAATTGCATGCGACTTCCCGGCTGTTCCCACTAAAGAATAAACCGGATGATAGAGGGTCTCCTGCACCCCAGTCGATCTGGCAACAGTGAGAACAGCCCCACTGCATTCATTATATACCTGCTTCCTGTGAAACCGCACAGATTATAAGAACGGCCTCAATAGTGTAATTAAAAGATTTCGTTAAGTGGCTGAAGGGAAACAACAACATCTCAAAAATGTTCTGGCCAGAGTTGTGCGAGACGAGGGGTTCACGCCACGGACCTATAAACAGGAGTTTGTCTTTCTCTCTCTTTGCTCACTTCTGAAGTCACGTGATCAGGGTCGGCTCGTGCAATTCGGCAACAGTGTTATCCCTCCATTTGATTGCGTGTTGAACAATCGATTCGAAAGTGGAGCAACGCTTCCCCAGCAATCGATTGTTAAACATAGATTCAAATGGAGCGAAGACATTGTTGCCAAATTGCACGAGCCGCCACTGCACGTGATCGCCACTTAATTCTCCATCTTTTTCTAATAAAATCGGTGAAATGGGCAAAGAGAGAGAGGGAAATAAATTCCTGAATACGCCTCTGGGATTGCGGAAGTGTTTTAAGTTGATCACGGGAATAGCAGTTGTTGTTATTCGAATCGGGAAAATAGGGAGGGAAAGTTTCTACCTTCCCTTGTTCCTGAGACCGCACTACCCCTCGACGAATTGTTAGGTGCTTAATTCACCCACATAATTAAGGGTCGAATCATGCAGATTTTAGATTATAGATGAGTTTAAGCATCGAAAGAAACGCTTGTAAATGATCAAGAGTTGTGAGAAGTATTTCTTCAGTTGTTTTAATTAAGAAGCGATATGCCAGCACTTTACCGCTAGGCTATCACAGCAGATAATAATTTGGAGCGTAAAATACGCATCTTAACCCTTTTAGTACCACGCCCGAGTAAACTCGTTTCTGCGATTTAAAGATCTGCCTCACGAAATTTCAGTTTTGTATTCACAGCAGTTACGACTCCAAACTGTTAATTGAAAAACAATGATTATTAGAGCGCCTTCAATTCAGTGTGTATGCAAAATCAGCACAGCAGTGTAGGAATGTTTATCTATCCACTTAATTTGAGCGAATGAGATTTGTCTTCGTAAACCAGGTAGTTAAAGGGTTAAGGCATGATTCCTTACAGATAAGAGTAGAGTACAAAACGAAAGAGTACTTCAAACTTTGTCAACCAGAGAGTGCAATCAAATGATTTTGCGTTTTAAAGATAAAATGTTACAATCCATACGTCGAACTACGATCTGAGATCGTCAACAAAAAAGGCCACAAATCATAGAGTATAAATCTCGCATCAATTTGTCATTTATAAACTTTCAAGGCCGATTTTTACCAAAGAACACCCCCTTCCTTCACAAGTAATTTACGACCTAGAAATATCAATAAAAAGTTTTAAATTAAGCTAAAATTAAGTCGAGAATAATTACTTTTGCTGAATTTTTTCCGATGATTTTTCGCCAATATTTTTTCGATCTGCATGAGATCATAGTTCGCCGGTAAGACGCGCGCGAGGCGCACAATAGGGATGTTCGACCCCGGTCTGTGACTAAAGTGGAAAATTGAACAATATTTCTGAACTAAAACTGCTGACATTTTTTGTTGCACAGTTTTGTTTTAAGCGATTTAAGGGTCGCAAAAACCTGCAAAAATAATGATGATAGGTCTAAAAACATCTCGAAATCCACTCAAAACCTCATGAAATACTTTTAAATGCGCGAGCGTAGCGGCGACGTTGGGCACTAATAATGAGAGATTCTCATCTAATAATACTGCAACTCCATCAAGAAGTTTCCAATATGAGAATACTTTCCTTTGACACCGGTGTCACGGTATCATCAATAACCAGATGTCTATCACTACTTTGGTGTCTAATAATTGAGGCGTTTTATGTAAAAAGGGGTTCTTCGCGAAGAACCCCTTTTTGCGTAAAACACCTTAATCGATTTGTCATATCAATAATAGTCTCTCACCAAAATCTCAGCTCAATATCTTGAAAACTCAGCGATTACGAGGAGTCTTCCTGAATCGAGGATTCGTTAAATGGGCGTTGTGATGCGAGTTTCAAGTTCTCCAAAAATCGCCGAAAACCTAGATCGCGGTTTTGAGGGCTTAGGAGTCATCGTAGCGGAAAAACGCAAAGTATCTTTCATGTTGGAAATTATTCCAAATACATGGGATGCGTATCAATTTTTCGGTTCAATCGATAATTCTCGATATATTTCGATATAAAGGCATTTTGGGCTACATTTTTGGATATATCTGGCAACGCCGGTATGATATCTTGAAGTACTTTTTTTTGGGGTGAAAGTGCATGCCATAAGGACCATCTCTGCCGAAAATCAGCTAATGATTATCTTTTCCTGCTATTTGGTGGTATCTTTAAGGCGGCGCGGCGAGACCCGTTTTACGTAAAAAGGGGTTCCTAGGAGTCAACTTCAAAATATTGTGTAAAACACAGAAATACACGGATTTTAAAAAACTTTAAGCCATTATGTCCGTAAATAAAGCTAGTTTTAGGGGGGAAAAATTACATTAGCCATCTAGGTAGTCAGATCGGTAGAAATCAAGTTACAAAACTTTGAATGCGTTTTTCTTCCTATTACAAAACTGCAAAGAACCCCTTTTTACATAAAACGCCTCAATTGGTCCGTGAATCTTCCTTGTCAGCATAGAGAGAGTTGTGAAAATAAGCTAGGAATCTTCCATTGTTCGTGCATAACGCCGTCACTACGCTCACACAGTTAAAAGCATTTTATGAGTTTAGGAGTGGACTTCGAAAGTTTTTAGTGCAAGCATCGTTATTATTCAAAGTTTTTCAACCGTTGAATCGACCCACAGCCTCATTGCGAAATAAGGTTCACTCCAAGGTTATAGATTAAAGAGGTATGCTCATCTGACTTCGCGCCACAAATTAAGTGGCGCGCCGTTCAAAATCACTGCAGGCAAGATGTCCGACAAAAGCAGAAAACATTGGGTTTTTTTCTGCTTTCCTGCAGAGGGCAGCCCAATGTTTTCTGCAAATTGTTTACGTTTTCTGCATTTGTCGGCCATCTTGCCTGCAGTGATTTTGAACTGCGCGCCACTGACTTTGTGGCGCGAAGTCAGATGAGCATATACCTCTTTAATCTATAACCTTGGAATCGACCCTTAACTCGCTTATAGCAAGAGTGTGCAACAGCCTCATTGCGAAATAAGGTTCACTCTACAGTCTACTCCCTAGCGAATACATTCCTGCCAGAAGAACCATTCAAATGCATTATTTCATTTTTTTTCCTTGTAACTTGAAGCAGCAACCAATGCGGAGCGGGGAGGAGGGGGAGGGGGGAGGGGGGAGGAGAAGACTCGACGTACAAATAGATTCGACCGTGTGTGAGCTCGTCGGGCATAATTTGTCGGTCGAGTAAAGAGCGATTAGAAGCCCGCCCGGCCCGTGATAAACAGCCCCGTAACAATACGTAATTAGTCGCCCGAGTATCAGAGTCTATTACACCACATTTGTACGTCTATTAGATCTACTTTGTGAGTTCACCCGACAAGGGGAAGGGAAGGGAAGGGAAGGAGAGGGAGAGAGAGAGAGAGAGAGAGAGAGAGAGAGAGAGAGAGAGAGAGAGAGAGAGGGAGAGAGAAAGAGTAGGAGAGAGAGAGAGAGAGAGAGAGAGAGAGAAGGAGAGAGAGAGAAGGAGAGAGAGAGTGAGAAGGAGAGAGAGAGTTAGAGAGAGAGAGAGAGAGAGAGAGAGAGAGAGAGAGAGAGAGAGAGAGAGAGTTAGAGCGAGAGAGGGGGGAGAGGAACAGAGGGAGAGATCTGTAAGCAATCAAGGAAAATGTGGAACTGTGTCGCGGATTCGAATTCCGGAGAAGGGTCAGAGGAGGGGGGAGGAGCACTGAACGGATGAGGCGAGGAATTCTGGATCGGCGCGGGGAGAGTAATTTTGAAAAGCTATGCATAATCCAACGTATTAAGTCCTCGTCCTTTCTCTCCCCCCTCCCAGCCATAATTCCCTCGTGGTTCGCACCAAATCGATGATTGTACGAAAAATATCAAGGCCGGATGATTCGATCGGAGGCAGATTCGATGACGGGTGGATGGACATTAAGGACAACAAAGGCGGACCCTAAAAAAATTTCTGAGGTGAGGGATGTAATGCTATAAAAATGATACGGCTACAGGGAATTGAAACGTTCCAAAATAACTTGCAAATTAAAAGGACAGCTTTTCCAGCAATAATACTCTTGCTATAACGGCGGTTGAGTAGTTAAATCTGAAGTAAAATTCAGCGAAAATCACGATGCTCATATTAAAGAATGGGGCAGTTGCAAGGGTCTGAAATGTAGTGTTTTTTATACAGAAAATGATAGTACTTGATGAGCTGAGAACCATGATGCCTTTGGTTTTTTCCTAAGTGCCCTGGTTTTGGAGATACACACGAGTAAAGTTGTAAAAAATCGTGGGTGTAGTGACGTCACTACGCGGAGTCCCCATTTAAAACAATGTATTTTGGGCCAAAATATCATCTCCAGAACAATGAGACATAAGTAGAAACCAAAGGCATCTTTGTTCTCACCTCATCAAGTACTTTCATTTTCTTTATAAAAAACACAACATTTCAGACCCTTGCGACTGCCCCATTACGAAATTCACTCACACGCTCACAAAATGACTTAGAAGTTGACGCCGTAATGACGAAGCTACACATCTGGTACCATGGGAGATTCCTATCAAAGATACTTCACTCTGTGTGTTTCTAGTAAGAGAGATTATAAAGCGTTTGATCAAACGCAAAACGATTGGACAAATTCGTGCATAACTTAAAAACTTGTTGTATTTTTTCTGTAAAAAAATCCGTTTTTTGATCCGACCCAGGATCACGACACAACAGACTCATTCAACAGAAGTCTGCGCTTTGTAATCAGAGAATCAGAGGCATTTTGCGCAAATAAAAATAAAAACGGATAATTCAGAATAGACTATGGCAAAACAAAAAAGGAACTTATCGAATACTCGTGTGCAACGGGCTGAAAATATGGATGCAGGAGCAATGGAAATTAGCTGCAACAATTACCTGGAACAAAAAAAACCGAAACGATCAGGAAAATGAAATAAATAATTTTTTTTAAAGTGATTATCGAATAAAAACTTTGAACAAAAAAACATATTAACTATTTTCCTTAAATGATGTTTACGCAAAAAATATTATTTTAACGGCAACCAAAAGAACATCTGACTATAAACGGTTTTAGTGCGAAGTTAGCGGTTAGCCAACTAATAACAACAATGCACTCATCGCGGTCGCAAATCGGTTGTGACAAAACTTCCAACAATCTCTCTCACACTCCCATGACTCCCATGTAAACCCGTATCTTTCTAGTTTCAAAATTCGTAAACGGGACCTAGTTTTACTACGTTTTATCATCAACATCGTATAGAAATGCCTCGAGAAATTCATTTCTGCCAAAAAAATTTCACAAAATATGTTTACGATTTTTGAAATGAGAGTGAGATAGCAATACATGGGGATTACGAGAGAGCAAGAGAGACAGTTTGTCTTCGTTTGGCACGCTCATCACTACCGTCTATTTCGCAGGAGTATTATCAGAAATCTCTAAACAGAATTTTAGTCATGCTTAAAATACTATTGATCACTAAAAACAAGAATTTGGTTAACAAATGTCAACAATAAGTTATCCAAAAGTCTGCACATTTTTTTTTTTTTGTCTGCCTAATTTTGGTAATACTTCAAATACTATTGATCACTAAAAACAAGAATTCTGTTTACAAATGTCAAACATAAGTTATCAAAAAATCTGCACTTTAAAAAAAAAAAAAAAAAAAACAGCGATGACGCGATGACTCCACCGGTCGAGATAAGATTGCAGATGCGCTTATTTTCGCGCTTCACAGTCTTGAATGTAGTTTCAGAAGTGTAGGCACATCTAGACCGATAATCTTTGGAATTTGTCCACACTATATCTGATATTACTCGATAAAAATGAATGAAAATTAAATTGAGCGTTCACTTTTCAACGAGGAACCCTTTAAAAGCCAAAGAATAAAGTCAGAGGCAAGTTCGGTTTTGATTCGAAGGAACTAAAGTTGAAAATTTGACAAAGATTATAGTTTAGGTGCGCCTACACTTCTGAAACGAGCTCTATACTAAACTACACACTGGGTAATATTTTGGTCAACCGGTGGAATCATAAAGCGAATTTTCGCGATCGAATATCATAAACAATACCAACCAAACTATGTATTCGAGGAAACTCAATTGTGTTTTTAGATGTGTTTTCGGGGCATCGATGGCATCAATTTGATTTCGAATTCACCTCCGGACTTGAATTCAAAATCGAATGGATGCCATCAATGACTGAAAACACCGAAAAAGTTCGAAAAACACGATCCAGCTCCGTGTCATACACTGTTGTCATGCATAGGTTGGCAATGGTTTTGTCGAATATATCACCGAATATATTCGTCGCGAAAATTCGCCTATAGGTAAATTATAAAATACCAATAAATATATGTACACACAAGGCTACAGCTGTATAAGAAAAACTGCTCATTAAAAATGGTTTTATTTTTTTTTTTTCTTTAAGATTGAAATTAGCAACGTTTGAATCATGTTACGATGGAAATCAACGATAAAAAAAATGGTTTATCGCTCAGACTTTGCTCTATTAGCGCTCAAGTAGCAATATTATCGCATGCACGCCGCGACTATTTTTTCTCCCCCGACTGTCCACCGCCCACTTTTTTTTTCTAATCGGTAAATTAATGAAAAAACCGGAGAGCCTTCATGCTACAGGTGAAAAAGGAATAAATCACGGGGCGAAAAGAAATATGGTTCGTGTACGATTATATCCGACATACAAGGGCTCACAAGAGCAGACTTGCCACGTCTCAACTCTCAAGATATATAGATTCGAGGAAGTAAAAGATGTTTAAATCAAAGACGATTCCGCTGGTCGACAGAAAGATTACACTGTTCAATGCAACAGTCTATTGCAATACAGAGAATGGGTCTGTTGCAAACTTTTGCTAGAGTGCTATAGAGTGTTCAATCTCATGTAAAATCGCGTGAAAAGTCCATTGGTGGCATCAAAAAGTCATAAAATGCAGTATAAAACTCACGAGAGAATTTCAATGAAATCCAAGATGGCGGTAAAATATCGAGCAACCTGTATGCGTGCACCACAAACATCCAAGGATAGCCAACCACATAATATCGATCACACCCAATCACAACGTAAATAAACACATAACCTCTGAAGCTGTGAGGTTGTCAACGTTGGCAATCCTTGGATGTTTAAGGTGCATGCATATAGATTGCTCGATATTTTACCGCCATCTTGGATTTCATTACACGTCTCTTGTGAGTTTATTATCGCATTTCATGATTTTCTGATGACACCAATGGACTTTTCGGGCGATTTTACGTAAGATGAAACACTCTTTATCGTTATAGCAAAAGTTTGCAACAGACCCATTCGGGACGTGATCTCCCATTATTACTGCCCTATGCTATCATTACACTCGCGTAAATAACAGCGTTAATAGAATTTAGGAGTGGATTTAGCAAGTTTTTAATCGTTATTTTTGGAGGTTTTTTACATCAGAATCCACTATTAAATCGCTTATATCAAAAGTGTGCAACAGCCCCATTCTCTCTTTGACGACATGGCAACACAGAATTAAACCATAAGCAGCCGCGACGCTGTGAAATGAAAGGCCGCAACTTTTAAAAAAAATAATTAGAAGCTAGATAAAATCGATGGAGGAGACTTAACCTCCACACGAATCGAGCCTGGGCGGCGATACTTTTTTCTCTCCCCTCCCCTCTCCTCACCCCTCCCCTTGAGGCTTGACGATAAGATCATTTTGATTATACGTGAACGTGAATGAGGCAGGATAGATTTTTCCATGATCCAGGATAGTTTTTCCCTGTAACAATGGGGTCAGATGAACAAACGATTTGAAAAGAAGTTTCCACTTAGGAATTCGGATACTTTTTGCGAGGGTAATTTCAAAATGTCCGTTTCGGCTGAGTCAGTGAGCTAGCGAGATTTCTGAGGCAAATTCTATTGATCGCCGTTATTATTTTACTTAATTCCTGAAGATGGCGCACTTTCACAGAGTGAAGTACAGTGACTGGATTAACCATCAGTGCGACCATTTGCCCTCCACCTCTCAATAGTGCAAGTGCACCCACTTTAACAAGGGCAGTATTGGCAGTATGATTGTTTTTGAGTTACGGAATGATTTTTTTTTTTTTTTTTTTTTTTTTTTTTTTTTATACCCCCTGTCTGAAAGAAGTCATTAATGCTATGTATGAACCATTTTTGGGGCGAGGGAGGGGAAGGGGTCACGGAGAAAAATTTCTGGTTGAAATTACGGAACGCATTATTAATAATGGGGTAAAAAGAAATTCCTTCTAAAATAATAAGAATTCTTATCGATCCTACGATTCTTTCTTGTGATTCTTCTGAATCATCAGAACGTTCAATAGGACCAATGATAATTCTCGTTAAATCAGTAAGAATTAATTTTATTTTAAAAGGAATTTCTTTCTACCCCAATTTCTTAATACGTCCCGTAATTTCAATCAGAAATTTTTCTCCGTGTTGCGATATTTTTTGCGAGTAACTCAGGAACACACTTCGTCCCAATGGCGATGACGCCCGTATTAAGTTGGGTGAACATCCGCGGAGGGCCAGTTACAGGTAATCGTTGATTTTGTTGAATTTTGTGAACCAATACGCTTCAAAGACAGAAGCCCTTCAGTCATGTCTAACTTGCGTACGAGGACCCTACAATACCGTAAAAATACTTCTAAATGCTCAAATTCGCGATCTAAGGAATCCGACCAATCAGGGAGACGACCGAAACGGCCGCGCTGTGGTTTATCAGTCACTGTAGAGTGAAGGCGCTCCTAGATCAGCGGATCACAACACAATCAACCAATCACCGTGTATAGAACCAATAAATGGAACATCGGGTTTCGGAACGAAAATAATTTCGCAATATTCTGTTTCTTGAGACAGTCTTGCGGAACAAAAAGGATGTCAGGCGTGGGGTAGGCCATCTGCAACGCTTAAATTCATTGAGATAAGTATGGTGGGTAGCCTACTCGCCTACATCTAGGAGTCGTCTGACAATTTTTTTGTCCCCAACTATGCCTCCAACCTCATTATTTTTTTTTTTTTTTTTTTTTTTTTTTTTTTTTTTTTTTTTTTTTTAGAAAAACACCTTAAAATTTCAAAAAATGTTGGGCATACGTGAGTTAAATACAAATTAATTTCGGTCTGTCATTTGACATTAATCAAACAGCAGCGCTCTGGTGCGGCAAAAACCGATAGTGAACACCGAAGATTCACTTCAAGACATATAAGGAACAAGAGTTTGATCTTGATCCGTCGTCCTCGAATTTCCTCCAGGCTCGGAAGCACAGGGTAAAAAGTGTTGTGGGTCTTTTAATGTGCCTTCGTACATGACGCACTCCATCAACTTGTCGTAAAAAAAAGAGAGAGAGGGGGAGCGAGAGAGAGAGACAGAAAAATAATAATAATATGGTTCAAGATGAAGTGAAAAGAAAGAGCGACGCGAAATATGAAGAGGCGAGGATGCAACCATAAAAAGGAGATGGTAAATAATAAAAAAATAAATAGGAAGGAGGAAAGAGAGAGAGAGAGGGAGAGAGAGAGAGGGAGGGAGAGAGAGAGGGAGAGGGAGAGAGAGAGAGAGAGAGAGAGGGAGAGAGAGAAGGAGAGAGAGGGGGAGAGAGAGAGAGAGAGAGAGAGGGAGAGAGAGAGAGAGAGAGAGAGAGAGAGAGAGAGAGAGAGAGAGAGAGAGACAGAGAGAGAGAGAAGGAGAGAGAAGGTGAGAGAGGGAGAGAGAGAGAGAGAGAGAGAGAGAAGAGAGAGAAGGAAAGAGAGAGAAAAGGAAAGAGGGAGAAAAAAGGAAAGAGAGAGAGAGAGAGAGAGAGAAAGAAAGAGAAAAATAAAGTTACTCAAATATGAAGCTCCGGTCGGAAGACACGCGAAGTAACAAGGCGTCATAAACCTACAACAACACTGAATATTGAAAGGGGAGAGGGAATTGGAAGGAAAATAAAGAGAGGGAGTAAGAGGGGGGGGTGGGGTGAACGACAGAGTGAGGGGAAGACGGCGACGCGAGAAGCTCGCGTAAAAACTCGAGATTAGGTCAAGAAAAGTGGGTTGATTCCCGGCCCATGCGGTGAAAGGCGGAAAAGGGGAATGGAGGAAAATATTCAACAGGCAAACTCGCGGTGTGGTGTGGTGTGGAAGAATCGTCGTATCGCGGAAGGAGGGGGAGTAGAAGGAGTAAAAGGAGAGAGGGTGAGAGAGGAATCATGTAGGGGGTGAAAAAAAAGGAGGGGGAGGATGGCATGGTAATGCGAGAGAAGAGGATGAGAGGGTGAGAGGAGAGGGGGGGAGGGAAGAGGAACAGCAGTTACCAGGGAACAGGAATCGGGAACTCTGCACCTACACGAAATCAAGTGGGACCAGTACTGTGATCGTCAAAAGAAAGACCTCTCGCATCCACGGGCAGATACAGGGAATTGGTCTGTTGCAAACTTTTGCTACAACGATTAAGAGTGTATAATCTAATGTAATCGCCTGAAAAGTCCATTGGTGGCATCAGAAAGTCATAAAATGCAATATTAAACTCACAAGAGACGTTTAATGAAATCCAAGATGGCGGTAAAATATCGAGCAATCTGTATGCATGCACCTTTAACATCCAAGGATTGCCAACGGCCCAACGTTGACAACCGCACAGCTTCAGAGGTTATGTGTTTATTTACGTTGTGATTGGGTGTGATCGATATTGTGAGGTTGGCTATCCTTGGATGTTTGTGGTGCATGCACACAGGTTGCTCGATATTTTACCGGCATCTTAGATTTCATTAAACGTCTCTCGTGAGTTTCACACTGCATTTTATGACTTTCTGATGCAACCAATGGACTTTTTACGCGATTTTTCATGAGATTGAACACTCTATAGTGCTGTAGCAAAAGTTTGCAACAGACCCATTGTCTTTCTCTCTCTCCCTCCATTTGAACTTATGTGTTGGGAAAGGGCAGAAGAGGGGGCCAAAGTCACGTGATGGCCCCCTCTGCTGTGCTTTTTTAACACATAAGTTCAAACGGTTCAATGGAGAAAGAGAAAGACAATTCCCTGTATCCGCCCATGTCTCGCATCAAACTCGTTCTGGATAGAGTTGTAAATTATTTTTTCAACCCTTTCATACCTGAAATTCATTTTGTTCAGAAACGGATTTTAGATAAAAATGATTGATCTTAGCGCTGTCACGTCATCTAAATTGATACGCATATTGTTTTTCATGTTTTCCATAAGACTACATTTTATTCCAGTGTCAATTGGAATGACGATGCAGGTCTGAAAGCGTTAATAATCCTTTCCTGCGCGCATTGCGGGAATGGGTCTGTTGCAAACTTTTGCTACAACGATAAACAGTGTTTCATCGTATGTAAAATCGCCCGAAAAGTCCATTGGTGGTATAAGAAAGTCATAAAATGCGATAATAAACTCACAAGAGACGTTTAATGAAATCCAAGATGGCGGTAAAATATCGATCAATCTGTATGCATATGCACCTTCAACATCCAAGGATTGCCATTGTTGACAACCTCACAGCTTCAGAGGTTATGTGTTTATTTACGTTGTGATTGGGTGTGATCGATATTGTGAGGTTAGCTATCCTTGGCTGTTCGTGGTGCATGCATACAGGTTGCTCAATATTTTACCGCCACCTTGGATTTTATTAAACGTCTCTCGTGAGTTTTATACTGCATTTTATGACTTTCTGATGCCACCAATGGACTTTTCACGCGATTTTACATGCGATTGAACACTATATAGCGCTGTGGCAAAATTTTGCAACAGATCCATTGGAATGACGATCCAGGTCTGAAAGCATTAGTAATCCTTTCCCGCGCGCATTGCGGGAATTGAGTTTTTTTAAGATTTTATCAAACAGTTCAAAAGAAGACGATTTTCTAAGAACTTTTATGGGTCACTCAACATTTTGAAAAAATACCATTCAAATTCCATTGAATCCTATGTTAAGTTAAGCGGGACACATGTGTCCCACAGACCCAGAAAGAAAGAGTTTTAGACTTTTTAAGGCATGCTTCCAAGTGGTGATTCCGTGAAACCTGAAACACCACAAAACTGCAAAATTCTTAAAAATCGACTGAGTTTTGAAAGAATGACAATTTATATAAGGAAGAGGAAGACGAAGCGACGATACCAGCACTTATATTAAAATCTTTGGGTCATTTTTGGAGAAAGGCAGCTGAGTTAGGGGAAGAATCGCTGCAAATCGATCCACATATGGAGCGTATAGTCTTCAATTCCGCCGCAGAATAGATTAAACTGTTACAGCCATATTTGTAATTGCAAAAAGACCTCAGGAGAAACACGAGGCAAGCACAGCTGCGATCTTTCTTCCGGCCGCAAAATTCGAAGTTCGTCGCGAAAATCAGTCTTAAAATTGCAAGTTCCTCTGCCGCGTCCCTAACCCCGCATTTCCTCATTTAATTAATGGTCTCGTCAGATTTATACGCCTTAACGACATAGTGTGTTCGGCTGTTATGAAAGTAAAACCAGGTTTTCTAATCATAAGATACCTCTTTCTCACCCCTCTCGCGGAACTTTCCATGTATTTTGACCCGCTAATTTCAAATTCGGCCTTAGTTTTTACTCAAAACTCCTAATTTTTTTCAGAATTTCGATTTTTTTGCTGAGAAGACGTAATTTCGAATTTACGTAAAATCTAGGCCAGTTTAATGAAAACTGATAGCATTTTTGAAATCAGCGTCTCAAAATACACAAAATAGCGATGATGAAGTGAAATTGTAGGCGAAGAATTATTCTAAAACACACAAAATTAATAAAATTAACACTGATGGATGGTGAATACCGCGGACACATTACGTCGTTTTTTATGCTTACTTGTCTCGTCATCCGCGGCGTTATCGAAAAACGTAACCCCCGCTCCGCGGTTGGCGAGGGAAGGATGTACTTTCTTTTGAAAGTCTTAGTACACTTTGCGGTCTGAGATCATCAAAAGGAGGCCAACAATCAGAGAGAAAATTTCTCGTCAGTTTATCGTTTGTAAACTTCCAAGACCAACTTCGATAACAGCCAACGCGTTTACAACAAGTAATTTAAACCCACAAGAGTCTTAGAAAAGTTTTAAATTAAGCTTGAAAAGGTTGAAAAGGGTGATTTTTATGACTTTATTTTTTTACCTCACTGATGTTCTGCCAGTTTTTTTTTTTTTTTTCGATCTTTTCATCGACAAATGAAAACACCGTTGACTTTAAAATTTGATGGAATTATGATAGTCACCGATGCAAAGTGTAAGATTTCTGCAACCTAGCGCCCGAAAACTTCCAAAAAATTCACAATTGATAAAATCGCAGATGGTCGCAGTTTATCTTGCAAGATGAAGAAACTGAAGAGTAATCGGCTTTATTATTTTGCTCTGGTAAAGCTAGTATATACACTCAGGTATATGTATATGATGTGAAAATGTCATCTGAATCTATCGATGTTTACTCCCCCCCCCCCTCATGCATTTCTGAGATTCCCACAACGAACAGATCAATTATAACGTTCATTGTTATCTCATCAATTTTAAACTCGCAAATATACCTTCGAAAATAACAATACTTGGAACTCTCAGCTTCCTTTTCAGGAAAATTGAGTATTCTCAAGTATATTATGTGAAAATTTCATCTGAATCCATCGATGTTTTCTGTTCTCATCCCCCCATGATTTTCTAAGAATCGCATAACGAACAGATAATATGCCGTTCATTTTATTTTATTCACCACTTTCAAACTATAGCAAACTAAGTATCGCAATATATCTTGGAACGAAACTGATACTCCCGGCTTTCTTATACCAAGAAACATTGAGTATTCTCGAAGTACATCAAGTAACAATTTCATCTGATTCTATACATGTTTACTGCCCCCCCCAGGGGGGTGCATTTCTGAGCTTCGCAACATGAACGGATCAATCATGCCGTTCACATTCATGATCACCACTATTCAAATTGAAAATTATCAGCGCTGCCGTTTTGCGTCCACAGGTTGAAACAAGATTAAACAATTCAGTTCAAGTAAGTTCAGTATATCACTATGACAGTGTAACGCACGAAAAACTCTAGTCTGTAATCTTTCCTTAACCGGTGGAGTCGGCGATGCCTATAAAAAACTTGCGGATTTTTTTAATCCGTTAACGGAGTTTTCACCAATTAAAGAGTCATGAGTTGACAAGAGTGAAACGGCCAAAAATGCAAAAGCTAGAAAAACCCTTGAGGGCGATCGACTCCATTCGCCAAGCAGAATCGAAAGAGGGGTTACAAGGGGGGTTTTGGTGACATCACCTTTTTGCCCATGTTTAAGAGTCATGCGTTGGCAAGAATGAGTGAAAGAGCCTCAGATGCAAAATATATGAAAACCCTTGAGGGCGATCGACTCCATTCGCCAAGCTGAATCGATAGAGGGGTCACAAGCTGGGGTTTGGCGACATCACCTTTTTGCCCATGTTTAAAGGGTCATGATTGAAAGGGCCTGAGTTGCAAAAGATAGGAAAACCCTTGAGGGCGATCGACTCCAGGTGAGAAAACATGGTTTGTTTCTGTCTTGTGTCAGTTTGGTTTATCCTCCAAATCCTTCCAAAATAAACAGTTACATTAATTTTTGTGTCCGGAAATAGCCACTTTCAAACAGTTGATTTTTTGTAGAAAATCGATTTCAAGTGAGTTCAAGTAAGGTCACACCTTACTTTTCAAGGTGTAAAATGTGAGGTAAACAAACCGAGCTCGTATAACGATGAGTACCAAAAGAGAATGTGTACCCAGAGAGATCTCGATTTTGGTTGCCTCCTTATAATTTCAATATCACGTCCCATAAATCCTCTCTATCGATACACAGTTTTGCCAGATTGGGGTGAAAAAGCCGTACGTTTAACATTGATTTAAATGGGGACGATACGGCTTTTTACCCTCGATCTGGCAACACTGTCGATGCGGCTTGTTGGTCCCTCTTAATTTTTTAAAGAGATTATCGATAGTCAGCTAACTTAATTTTTCGACGTCATTGGGCACTAGATTGCAAAAATGGGTCTGTTGCACACTTCGGCTACAGCGTTTTAAAGTAGCAATTCCTAAGTAAAAAGCCGAGAAAATAACAATGGCAGCATCAGAAAACACTAAAATTCAGTATTAAACTCACAAATTACGAAAAACACTAGACACTATTCACCCCTGTATCTTTCCACCACGTGCACGATATTTCGCGAAATTAGCGCGGCACATTCAGATAATCACGGCCGACTGTCATCACAGCTGACTTCATAAACAAATAAACAGTAAACACTGACGGCGTCTGTTCGAATTCTTACGTTTCAATATCCTCAATTCCTCACAAAAGGTTGTGGAAGGTACGGAAACCAATATTTGTGTCGAAAACTAATCAAGATGAAACAATAACTCACAGGAGTTCCAAGGATGATTCCAACTTCGATCATCATGCTTGGAACTCCTGTGTGTTATTGTTTCATTTTGATAAGTTTTCGACACAAATATTGGTTTCCGTACCTTCCACAACCTTTTGTGAGGAATTGAGGATATTGAAACGTAAGAATTCGAACAGACGCCGTCAGTGTTTACTGTTTATTTGTTTATGAAGTCAGCTGTGATGACAGTCGGCCGTGATTATCTGAATGTGCCGCGCTAGTTTCGCGAAATATCGTGCACGTGGTGGAAAGATACAGGGGTGAATAGTGTCTAGTGTTTTTCGCAATTTGTGAGTTTAATACTGAATTTTAGTGTTTTCTGATGCTGCCATTGTTATTTTCTCGGCTTTTTACTTAGGAATTGCTACTTTATAACGCTGTAGTCGAAGTGTGCAAGAGACTCATTACACACTGTGTGATGGCTCCATTGGTTGAAGAAGATTACAGATCAGGGACCAAAGAATGTTAGGTCCCAAACGTAACCTTACGCACGGTTATGTGGCACGCCTGGGGCGTGGGCTCTCTGATTGGTCGAAACCGCAAGCAATTCAACTTGCGCACACTGCTGAAACCATACATTTTTCGGTCCCAGAGTATTTAAGTGCGTTAAAGTTATACTGCTGAACTGAACTGAAGGAAACACCTTAGTAGCCAGCACCCCTAAAAATGGCACCAGTAGTACCCAGCTCCTATTTTCCACATTGTGAAAAATATTAGGATAGTGGTACTTTCGGTGTTTTGAGTACTTTTTTCGAATGTTCTACATTTGAGGTCTCAGAAAAAACCACACAAACCATCAGCACAGAATAATACAAGCAGAACGGAAACTCCCATAAGAGCCAATGGAAGAAAGTTTGGAATTTAACGGCACCAATAGGCAACGCTGTGGTCCTATATCCCAACATGGCGGACGAGTGTGATTTGTGTTGAAACTCATTTATTTCTGTAAATCTGGAAAGAAATCTTAAGTTTCCGGCCTCACTTTTATTCTATTGGCATTTCAGAATGAAAATTTCGCGGATCATGTCCTATTTTTTTTTTTTTTTTCGCGCACGAATCCAGATGTAAACATCCTATATCCCAACAGGCGGACGCGAAATGAATTTGTTTCAAAATCCGACAGAGTTTCCGTTCCGATTGTATTATTCTGTGCTACTGGGGTGTTTACCATATGTAATCTTTTTATCAACCGGCGAAGTCATCATAGAATGAAAGATTCTCGAAAAGGCCGTGGGCAAAAAGACTAAAAACACGGTTGCCAAATGTCACGCGGGGGGTTCAAAACTAGCAGCGCCCATCAAAAGAACGAGGAGGGAAATAGTGGCTTCGGTTATTTAGCGCCGAGCCTCGTACCAGTAATAGAAAAAATTTTTCCGCAATTTATGGACGACCGCGTTTCAGTGAAGGAAGAACACCTGCGGGCATAAAAGACAAGCGATAGACGAGGCATAAACAGATGGAGAAATGCGGGGGGGGGTGAGTAGGGGGGGGGGGGGGAAACGGTCGCCATCCAATTTCAATTGGGCGCAGAAGAAAAGTTAGGAATCTAAAGAGTTGTCGGTGAAGAGGGATGAAGGGGGGGGGGTCGAAGCAATGACCGTACGTACGAGGGTGGCGAAGGGGGGGGGGGGGGAGAGGGGGGGGTATAAGAGAAAAACTTAGTCGGCTAGCGAACCCGCCGTTTCCCGTGCGGTGCAAATGAATGATTCATGGGCCATGGGTGCAAGTAGTGCAAGTGGAAAGGCGTAATTCAGTTTGGTATGCGCTCTTTGATGCTGCGGGTTGCGGCAGGGTCAGGCGCCGCGCCGCGCCTCAGGCCTCAGGTCGTAACGCTCTGCATGGCGGGTTGCATCCGCATTTCCCGCGGTCTATCATAATAATGTTGAATCGGAAGAGAGGGAGGGGAGAGAGAGAAAAAAAAAGAGAGAAATATAGAAAGAGGGAGAGAGAGAGAGAGAGAAAGAGAGAAGAGAGAGAGAGAGAGAGAGAGAGAGAGAGAAGAGAGAGGGTGAGAGAGGAGAGAGTGTGTGTGAGAGAGAGAGAGAAAAGAGGGTGGAGAGAGAGAGAGAGAGAAAAGAGGGAGAGTGAGAGGAGAGAGAGAGAGAGAGAGAGAGAGAGAGAGAGAGAGAGAGAGAGAAAAGAGGGAGAGAGAGAGAGAGAGAGAGAAAAAACAGTCAGAAAGGGAGAGAGAAAAGAGGGAGAGTGTGAGAGAGTGAGAGAGAGAGTGTGTGTGTGTGTGTGTGTGTAGGTGTGAGAGAGAGAGAGAGGAAAGAAAAGAGAGCGTGAGAGAGAGAGTGAGAGAGACAGAGAGAAAGAGAGAGAGAGTGATCAAGGAGGAGGAGAAGGGGGAAAAATATATAGATCTCGTTCTCCATCCTACTTTTCCTCGGCAATTTTCTGCCGTAAATTACGCTCGGGCGCCTGGGCACCATGTTCATGCAACCAGGAGTGCTCGATGCGACCCAGCC
The DNA here is from genome assembly GCA_011764245.1 of Trialeurodes vaporariorum. NCBI lineage: Eukaryota > Metazoa > Arthropoda > Insecta > Hemiptera > Aleyrodidae > Trialeurodes > Trialeurodes vaporariorum. The sequence continues at coordinate 9,264,659 of VMOF01000320.1, read as the reverse complement.
TCACCAACCATCTTACCTCCTTCTAATCTCCCTGCTCCGTCTTCGAAGTAGACCGTAAAGTATTTTTCAAAGCAAGTTGTGAAGCTCATCAAGTCATGCCCGCTGTTGTCAGAGTGGACAGTATCACAAAGTTTACTCACACGTGAGTGTGAGTACAGATACCAACGGGGTATAGCAACAGAGAGGCTGATACAAGCAGGGCTGCCGTTTTGCGCATAATCAATGCTATTTTTCTATTCACCGATGATTCCACCGGTTGAGAAAAGATTACAAAGTTCAGTTCAGTGCATGACTGTGATGCACGAAATACTCTGATACACTAGATATACTAATCCGTGGTATCGGTGGAGACTCGTTGATTAATTAAAATATCTTATTTTAAGTCATCGACGACCCACTGAGAATAGATTACAGATGCGGTGCAAGAGTAACAAGAGTCGCATTGAATGAGGCCTGCGTGGTCACGAGATAAGGATCCGAACGCGGCTGGCTGTGGCCTCTGATTGCTGCAACGGTGGAGCAAAAATGACTGGTATAGAAAATACACGGGATTTTCGTTCGGGGCGTTTATCTCGAACCTAGCAAATCATATCTAAACATTATACGAGTCGTTCACAGATTTCCAAACAATTTATGTCATAAGTGCATTATTGCAAAATCGAAAAGACTGATCAAGGGTAGGAGAAGGGAAATATGATCTGTTCTCCATCACTTTCTCGGCAATTTCTGCCGTAATACGCTCGGGCGCCTGGGCACCATGTTCATGCAACCAGGAGTGCTCGATGCGACCCAGCCTCACCAACCATCTTACCTCCTTCTAATCTCCCTGCTCCGTCTTCGAAGCGGACCGTAAAGTATTTTTCAAAGCAAGTTGTGAAGCTCATCAAGTCATGCCCGCTGTTGTCAGAGTGGACAGTATCACAACGTTTACTCACACGTGAGTGTGAGTACAGATACCAACGGGGTATAGCAACAGAGAGGCTGATACAAGCAGGGCTGCCGTTTTGCGCATAATCAATGCTATTTTTCTATTCACCGATGATTCCACCGGTTGAGAAAAGATTACAAAGTTCAGTTCAGTGCATGACTGTGATGCACGAAAATACTCTGATACACTATGATATACTCTAATCCGTGGTATCGGTGGAGACTCCGTTGATTAATTAAAATATCCGGTAGTTTTTTAAAGTCATCGACGACTCCACAGGTTGAGAATAGATTACAGATGCGAGTGTTTTAGTTTATTACCGTCATGCACTGAACTGAGCTGTGTAATCTTTTCTCAACCGGTGGAATCATCGATGAATTGAAAAATAGCATTGATTATACGCAAAACGGCAGCCCTGGATACAAGTTATAAATTCTATCTCAAAGTGTGGTAGCATGGACAAGAGCTGTTCGAGTCCGAACGAGCCGATTGACCGAATTTCAGACCGAATGACTCCTCGTCCCACGAATGACTCAAAATCTGTCACGTGACGCCGTCCAAAGAAATGGGATTGGTCGATTACCGCTATCTCGTCTCGTCTCGTCCATGAGAGCAGAATCAGCTCCCAGAACTTTAAAAAAAAAAAAACATAAAACAAAAAACAAAAAACTGTCCTTCGTGTCTTAAAAATAGAAAAATCGCACACGTCCAATCTGACAACGAGGCCGGCCGACTGGTGGCGCGAATTTACAACCACCGACAATATTGCAACTTTAGCCACACCGCACCACACGGCACGGCGCGGCGTCGTACCCCCCCCCCCCCCCCTCCCCTTCCATTCCGACCATCACATCATACCCGTGCCTCACCGTGAAAGCTCAGAATCATGTAAATTTAATTAAATTTCACACGCGGTTAAAACCGAGAGAGCATAAAGTTGAAAAAAACAAATTTTACGCGACGCGACGTCGACTTAAAATGCATCACTTATACTCTCCCCGCAGCTTCTTGTTCGCGCGACGCCCGCCGCGCTGAGCATATATTCCGTGGTTGAATCACCTCGGAACGACCTGGATCCAGACCAGTGGCGTAGCGTGCAATTTGGCAACGCTGTAATGTGTGCATTTAAAACTATGAAAATGATCGAACTATTGGGTGTTGGGTGAACACCTTCGCATTCGACCTTTTATATGGATTTAAATGTACAGAGTACAGCGTTGCCAAATTGCACGCTACGCCACTGACCTAGATCCGAACCCGAACCAAAGCAAGACAGGGTGCGGTGTGAGATAACCAACTTCCAGATGCGGCTCCTGAGGATCGATTGATCGATACTCCCAATGCATTATATGAGCGCCTTGGAAGCGATGGATTCTTAAGGGGGCTCGATTGAGACTCTAAATAATCGATACTTCAGCCTAGGTTCAAATGGAAGAAAAACAGTCGCGATTATAATAATTGTAAGCGTATTTTATAATTAAGTTATGTGGTGTGAGAATTTCAAGTTCCAGATGAAGTTCCTGAGGATCGATTTATCGATACTCCCAATCCATCATATGAGCGCCTTGAAACCATCGATTCTTAAGGGGGCTCGATTGAGACTCTAAATAATCGATACTTCAGCCTAGGTTCAAATTGGAGAAAAACAGTCGCGATTAATGGGTCTCTTGCAAACTTTTGCTACAGCGCTCTAGAGTGACCAATCTCACGTAAAATCGCGTTAAAAGTCCATTGGTGGCAGCAGAAAGTCATCAAATGCAATAACAAACTCACCAGAGGCATTTAACTAAGATCCAAGATGGCGGTAAAATATCGAGCAACCTGTATGCAAGCACCATGAACATCCAAGATGGCAAACCTCACAACATCGATCATCAACCAATCACAACGCAAACAAACTCATAACCTCCAATGCTGTGAGGTTCTTAACGTTGGCCATCACGGTATGCGTGTACACAGGTTGCTCGATATTTTACCGCCATCTTGAGTTTCAGTTAAACGCCTCTTGTGAGTTTAATACTGCATTTTATGACTCTTTGATACCACCAATGGTCTTTTCACGTGATTTTACTTAATATTTAACACTCTATATTTCTGTAGCAAAAGTTTGCAACAGACCCATTGTAAGCGTATTTTATAATTAAGTTATGTGGTGTGAGATAACCAACTTCCAGATGTGGCTCCTGAGGATCAATATATCGATACTCCCAATCCATTGTATGAGCGCCTTGGAAACGATAGAATCTTAAGGTGGCTCGATTGAGACTCTAAATAATCGATACTTTAGCCTAGGTTCACAAGGAAGAAAAACAGTCGCGTTTATAATAATTGTAAGCGTATTTTATAATTAAGTTAGTGGTGTGAGAATTTCAAGTTCCAGATGCGGCTCCTGAGGACCAATTAACCAATTAATCGATACTCCCAATTCATACGGGAGGAGAGAGAGAGAGAGAGAGAGAGGAGAGAGAGAGGAGAGAGAGAGAGAGAGAGAGAGAGAGAGAGAGAGAGAGAGAGAGAGAGAGAGAGTGAGAGAGAAAACCAAAATGATGTATTCCAATGATTTGTCGGAAAATAACGAATTTAAAACATTTCACTCCCACTCTCCACAGTTGCACTCTCCTAATTGAATGAAGCAAATAGCATAATTTAACTTATACAATTAAATCTTTAGAAAATATTCTCCGTTGAAGAGAGCCAGTGAAAACCACGCCTTTGAATCGTTATCGGAAAGCAGACAGTGGAATAAAAAGAAATAAGTAACGGCTCCTTCCATTCTACGCTAGTATATAAGTACATAACAACTGAACAACTTTTCTGGTGCATTTCATCCAAAGTTTCGAGCGGGAGTTGAGCGAAAATCGGTCAACCGAGTAATTTGTCGCTTCAAACAACTACAGGAAAATAAGGAGAGAGCAAGTCGCAGGGAACGCTTTCCCGATATAATCTGAAATTTTCTCGCTTATAATTTTAAGTTTTTTGAATTACCAGTGCACTTTCCTGCTTCCCTATCCTCTCCTACCTCTCTTCAGCCCCCTTTTCGCCCCCTTTCCCCCCCTCTTCCCTCCGTTCACTAGAGGAGCACTCTTGTTAAAATCAATAAAATCCTGGAGTAGCGAGAGGACGGTCCTGGGTCCGGTCCATTATTCCTGTCCAACAGCTCGCCACTCCCGAGTTTCAAAATCCTCATCCCAACTCAGAAATCTCGCGCATTCTGCCCATCAAGTGATTAATTTTGCTTTACCGCACATAGGACAAAAACACGGTCTTTTCAGGGCACCAAGAGTTTTGGTTGTTGCTTTGAAAATGTTTCAAACGTCGTTATTTTAGATGCGTTTTTACTTTCTCATTATCAACAAAGTTAGAAATCAGTGATTCTCCACGAAAAGGTCCTGAGAGTAAAAAATTGAATTTGCAAATTTCCCAAAAAAACTCATCCAATGAGAATCTACATATCATGGATGTAATGGAACCAATTTTGTTTTTGGTTTTTTACCTTTTTTTTTTTTTTAATTTTTTTAATTTTTTTTTTAGTTTATTTGTTTTTCTTTGTCATTTTTATTTCTTTGGCTCTTTATTTTGTTTTAAATAACTTTTGTTTGAATTAACTTTGCTTCTATTCAAAAATTTCCTTCATTTTTAATCACAAAAATATGATCAGAAATATGACTAAACAACGAAGGAAATGATAATTCTTTAAACAAAAAAAAAAACAAAACAAAACAAAACAAACAAAAAAAATGACTGCAGAGAGATTAAGCGTTGTAAAATCTACACCCTGAATCTATTAACTTTGAATTGTGAAAGAATAGAAATCAATTACTGGACAAATTCGTAACTAGATGACGTCCGTGACGATTCCCTGTGACGTCCGTGACAATGAAAACAGTCAATAACTTTAAAAATTCACATAATTTTTTTTCAGGTTGGCATTTTCATTAAGTTAATACCCTTTGGGTTCATACAATCTAAATGAAACATTATTTTTTTTGTGGTTCGCTACAAAATTTAATTTCAAGAGACGGTCTCAGAGGTGGGTGGCTATTTTTGGTGACGTCCGTGACAGGTCATTTTCTCAATTTAGTCGAAAACTGTTTGATACAATTTTGCGAAAATTTCAGGGATTATTTTTATCACCACCAACTTTACTTGGTAATTTTTTTGTTATATTTCAAACATAACTTTGAAAGTTACATTGATTTCAATTGTCAAAATGTGACCACCGTGACAAAAATAATCATTGAAATAGAGAAAGTATTAGAATGGCGCAGAGATTTTCAAGATATATTGTTTCGATACTTGGCCCACTACGACTATAAGTAAATTTAGAGTCCCTATATATACTAGGAGAGTTGCGCCCAGCGGCGTCGCGTGCAATTTGGCAACACGTCATTCTGTCCATTTGAACTCATGTAAAAGGTCGAATGCAGGGGGTGCACAGTGCACAAGGAAAATTCGATTTATTTGATAAGTTTAAATGGAGGAGTCGCAGTGTTGCCAGATGACACGCGACGCCACTGGTTGCGCCAGTGCCTTCAAAATGAAGAAGAAGAAGCGAATCAATGGAGCCCCCAAGAGGCAAAATGCAAATGGCGGTTGGCCGTTTGCCTCTGCGCTGTTGCCGCGATTTCGCTACTTCTAATAGAGGTTAGGTTCTGATTCTTGCCAATAACGGTCTTTATTGAAAGAGATACTGTTCTCCAGAATACCATTCAAGCAGAGGAAAAACACAGAAAAAACAGAGAAAAAAACACTTTGGTAGCGCTGACAAAACCTTTGGTAGAAAAATGACCCAGCAAAAGACTTTAGTTGAGCCAACCAAAGGTTCTTTACGCTTACCTAAGGAGATCTTGCTGGGTGAATAAAAAATTTGGTTGGCCCAACTAAAGTCTTTTGCTGGGTCATTTTTCGATCAAAGGTTTTGTCAGCGCTACCAAAATGTTGTTTCCGTTTTTTTCTGTGAACTAACAAAAATTACCGCGGTCACTGTTACTTCAAATGTGTAATGAAAGCGAGTTCGCGAAAAGTAAACAAACCCTCCGCCATTTGCATTTGCCTCTTGGATCTTTCTTGACAGCCTAAATCTGAGAGCCAATCAGAAATGGATTCAGCAATGGCGCAACTCTCATAGTATATAGGGACTCTAAGTAAATCATGATAGTTACAAAATAATTGGCTCTCATCATGCTTAATACTATCCGAAAGAATATTCATCCATGAATTTTCAATATTATTTGACCATTTATTTCTTGGAAGTGTAAATGCACAAACTTTCTGTGGCGTCTGTTTGTCTGTAGCCATAAAACGTGAAACCCAGCATAACTGTTGAACTATTGATCCATCTGCATCCAGAGTTTGCAGAGATGTTGCTTTTAACGTTCCCCAGAAGATCTATTTTTGTTTTTTTGAAATTTTAATTTTTAGGTTAGTTATGGGTGAAAAATGGTTTCCATTTTCCAAACTCAATGGGGAAAAGGGTCAAAAAAAGGAAAACATTAAAAAAAGCTTGGAATTTGTCTTAATTTTCATTCGCCGATGAGGCTCTTGCAAACTTTTGCTGCGAGCAAATGAATAGTCTAATACGATGTAAAAACAAACGAAAATCACACTAAAAAGTCTAAAATTTAGTAACAATCTAAAAAAATTGCTAAAACGGCAAAATCGTGATGACGGTTCAACGGTATCGTAGGAGATTCCTGTCTAATTTGTTACAATCTCTACGAAAACACGGAGAAATGTCTCAAATTAGATAGACATTTCCCATGATACCTGCGTCTCTTCTCCATTAAGCCCAATTCTGAGAGAGAATTTCGTGCTTTGTTAGTTTACTCATCGTTATTTTTAAAGGTTTTTATGCAATAGTCAGGTCTTTAATCGCCTGTAACAAAAGTTTGCAAGAGCCCTATTCAATAAACGCCCATGTTAGAAAAGAATGAAGGATGAAGTGACTACAGCCCCAATGTCTGTCCTTTTCAAACACACGTGATCAAATGGGCAAAGAGAGAGAAAGACGAATTCCTAGCTCCGGCTATGCATACAACCACTCTATCTTATTGTTAGTCTAAGCGCTCATCTCTCTGTGTGCGCCGTCATTCTATACAGTATGCAATCTCGGTAACGCGGAGTTCCCGTGCCCCGGATTCGTCGCTTTATTGTTTTGAATAAAATCGCCTTGCAAGTTCGATCAGTCGGCGGAAATGAATTGACTCTAGTCTCCTCTAGATGACAGAGCATAATTTTCTCGTCTGGATGCGCGCCGAAATTCAATCATGCAAATCATACGGGGATATAGGAATTGGTCCTTCTCTCTCCTCTCTCTCTCTCTCTCTCTCTCTCTCTCTCTCTCTCCTTTCGTTTGATAGCGTGCATTAGAAAAGGACGGAGATAGGAGCTGAAGTCACGTGATGGCCCCCTCTGATATCCTTTTCTAACACATGTGTTCAAATGATCAGAGAGAGAGAGAGAGAGAGAGAGAAGACACATTTCTGTATCCGCCCATGATGCAAAGCGGGTGACACACCGCGTCTCGCCGTGCAGAGCACACTAAACAGACGAAGCACCACAGGAACGGATCCAAGGATATTGTCATTCTATCTTTCTCTCGCTTCTCCGGCTATTCAAATACTTCACGTGTTAGAAGAGGATGGAATGAGAGGTATTCACGTGACTTTCGAGCCTATTTCTGTCCTTTCCCAACGCACGAGCTCAAATGGCAGGAAATAAAGAAAGACAAAGTACTGAGTCCGTATCTTCGAGGCTTCATTTCCACTTGCCAGCTGCCGGCGTCGCAAAGTGAATAGAAACATGGATTTTATAGACAATTTTGTTTTGTTTTTTGTTCTCTACTTCGAGAATATTTTTGCATTGAGATTCCATTTAAAACCCATGAGATTTGAGTCATTCGAAGAAATAAAAATAATGAAGCAGCAAAATGATTAATGGGGCTCTTGCAAACTTTTGTTGTGAGCAAATGAATAGTCTAATATTCTGTAAAAACCAGCGAAAATCACGAAAATCACACTGAGACAGTCTATTATTTAAGATTAGTTTAATTAGTTTAATTGGTGAGAAATTTACATTCTGAATATTGACTACTTTTTAACGATCCACCCTTGCAACAGCCCCATTTCAAACTTCCACGGAGAACACAAGATTTAAATCACTTGCTAAATGTGTTCTTTGTGATTAAAATTGGCATTGAAAGTTTATAACTGATAAATTGGTGACAAATTTACATTCTGACATCTGGCCACTTTTTAAGTCGAGTTACAGGGTGCATGAGTTGCGGAAAACACAGGACTCACAGTTTTACATTGACGAACAGAGGGGAAAGGAAATAGAGAGGCAAACTAAAATGAGAGGAGAGACAAGCGGGAGGCAGGAAGGGGAGAAGCCCGAAGGCAACATTTAATGTCCGAACAATAGAAGTTCGACTACGAGCAGTACAAGCGTGTATCATGATTGGCGGACGATCTCCAAGTGCTTACGAGTCAAATCCCCTGCAAGAGCATCTGACATGCAACCTGCAATACACTGACTCTTCTCTGACGAGACACTGCTCAGTGCTTACTCTGCTCGGTCAGCATCGATTCTCGTCGGCCCCACTATCATATGGTACATAGTCACAAAAGAGAGAGAGAGGAGGGGGCGGGGAGGGGAGAGGAGAGAGAGAGAGAGAGAGAGAGAGAGAGAGAGAGAGATGAGTGTTTAATGGAAGGAGAGGGATGTATGTAGGATTCGTTTGTTTGTGTGCAATAAGAGAGAGAGAGAGCTCCGTGTAGAGATAGTAGGGGTGTAAGGGAAAGAGAGGGCGAGAGAAGGAGAGAGAGAGAGAGAGAGAGAGAGAGAGAGAGATTGAGAGAGTGAAAGAGAAAGAGAGATGTATTTGTACATTTTGTGCGTGTTAGGGAGGGAGAGAAAGAGAGAGGCACATGTTAAGAGTGTGCGTTGTGTGTTTTGAGTATAGGAGAGGAGAAGAGAGAGAGAGAGAGAGAGAGAGAGAGAGAATGACAAACGCGGAGATAGTGTAAGTGTGTGTAAGTTTGTGTGAGTAAGTTTGTGTCTGTGAGAAAGAGAGAGAGAGAGTGAGGGGTTGAGAAAGAGGGGCATATGTGGAGATAATGTGTGCGTCTGTTTCTGTAAGTGAGAGAGAACGAGAGGGAGAGAGAGAGAGAGGGAGAGGGGGGAGTGAGAGAGGGAGAGGGGGGAGAGTGAGAGAGAGATAGTATGTCTGTGAGAGTTTGTGTGTTTGTGTGAGGGAGAGAGAGAGGGCAAAATAGAGAAAAGTTGGTGTGTGTGCGAGAGAGATAAAGTGATGGAGAGAGAGAGAGAGAGAGAGAGAGAGAGAGAGAGAGAGAGAGAGAGAGAGAGAGAGAGAGAGAGAGCATCTGTGTTGGTTGCGTCCGTGTTCTGTCGTCCGTGCCGGCCGTGTATACCTCCCCCAACACTCTGCATCCTCACAACACGCTGCGGCAACCCTCTCATTATTTTCGGTTTTCCGTCTCAATCAACTGACCAAGTCATCATTATCCACTTAGCTTATCGCTTATCCTGCTCAACCAATCAATCGCTCTCTCTCTCCTCTCCCCCTCTCCCCACTGCTCTTCCAACTCTTCCTGTTCCTTGATCTCCCTACCGTATTGATTTTTTTTCCTCTCTTTTTCATCTGTTCCTCTGCCCCACTTATCCAGTCCGCTCTCTGAACGCATCTCCTCTCGTCTCTGGCAATCTATAGCTCGGCTCCATCTATTCCCTCTCGGGGCCGAATTACCTCGCTGCCGCCTTGGTTAATTGACTTGGAAATGGGGGTAAAAAGGGGTCAGAGGGCACAATCCTGGATAGGCCGAGGATTCAGAGTTGTCGGAAATTTTAGACATTTTGCCTCTCTCGACCAATGCGCTTTGGCGATAGAGAGGATTTGCACGACGTTATGCTAAACAAAATAAAACAAAAACAAAAAACCAAAAAAAAAAAAAAAAAAAAAAAAAAAAACCTGATAGTCATAATACGAGATTCTAGTCACATTACCAGAAGCACAACGATACGTAAACACACAGCCGTAACCAGGATATGTGATTCTCTCTCTTATCAGCCCATTTGGAGGCATGTGTTAGAAAAGGATGGATATAGGGGCTGTTGCGTGACTTCAGCTCCTGGTTCTGTCTTTTTCTAACGCATACGTTTAAATGGGCTAAGAGAGAGAAACACATATCCTGGCTACGGCTATGCGTAGACAACCGCAAGACTAGTACTTACACCAGAAAATTATGGCGTTAATACCAGAATATGGTCAAAGAATTATAGTTGATTTGGAACCCGTGAGGTATTGGTCAAGAAAAGAAGCCTGTCAATCAATTGTTTTTACTATAATTGCACGACTCAGTTTATAGTCAATATTACGAACAATTATTAAGTTTAATGGGGCTCTCGCAAACTTTTGCTATAAGCGAATAAATAGTCCAGTCTGATGGAACGCGACCAGCGGAAATCACGAAAATCACACTAAGAAAGGCTAAAATTCAGTAATAAACTCACATGGCTGCAATAACGATAAGATCGTAATGGTGGTTCAACGCAGGTATCATGGGAGATTTCTGTCTATTACTTATGTCACTTTCTCTACGGAAACACAGATATATGTCTCAATTTAGATAGGAATCTCCCATGATACCTGCGGCCCAATTCTGAGAATGAATTTCGTGATATTTTAGTGTACTTATCGTCATTTTTATGCAAGAATCAACTCTTCAATCTCCTATAGCAAAAGTTTGCTAGAGACTCATTGCGATTATAAAGCTCTCTAATCACGATACATGGTATTTAACGCGTGTAAGTTGCATCTCATTACTGCATTCTCGTCTCATTTCTAGTCATATCGTAACCTCTAGAACGACAAATTAAGCTTAGCAAGCGGCTATTAGTAAATGAAATTCTAATGCTAGAATCTACATAAGGAAACATCTAATGAACATCTGCGTGCACGACCAGCCTAACTAAAACCCGAAAGTCTAAACAAAGCGCGCGCAAGCTGAAACATGCTTGCTTAACAGATTTAAAATTATAAATAAAAGCTTCCTCGCAATTCGGGTTTCGTGAGTGTGCAGTTGAACGGTTTGAGATGTGTGAGTGTCGACTGTGGGTTCAGAGAAGTCGTAACTTTTTCCCTCTTGATGAAGAGATGTTTCCCGGACGGGTCGTGTTATGGGGGTTGCATGCTTTGGAAACGGATGAGCCGGAGGCAAACGGGGGGGGTGGAGGGGGGGGTTCGCTACTCGAGTATGAATGTAAATGCTTCATTTAAAATTCATCACCCTCGTGCCTATGTGGCGGGCGACAAAGAGAAAGGAATAGAAAATAAATCATTTTTCTCCGTTCGAGCACGCAATTGTGAATTGTGATACTAATGTTCTAACCCCCCACCCCACCGCTACAAATTCACAGCGCACCGCGACCCATCGTAGCGGCGTACCCTCTGTAGCTTTAAAAGTTGAGAAGCTTGTTCCAAAACGGTTATTTTGAACGGATCAGTTAGCAAGACCTCGATCATGACTTTAAAGTAGTATGCCGTTTCCCTGCCCCCCCTCCCTCCCTCCCTCTCCTCTCCTCCTCTCTCTCTCCTCTCTCTCTCTCTCTCTCTCTCTCTCTCTCTCCTCTCTCTCTCTCTCTCTCTCTCTCTCTCCTTCTTGCATTTTAATGCCAGCGCAAGTAAAAATTTTAAAAATTACTATAATTATGCACAGGTGGATACAGGAATTTTAATGACATTTTTCTATTCACCGATAATTCCGCCGGTTGAGAACATATTACACGGTTCAGTTCAGCGTATGACTGTACAGCACGAAACTACTCTGATCTGTAATATTTTCTCAATCGGTGCAAACGCCGTTCAATTATTAAAATAGCCGCAAGTTTTTTTAAAGTAATCGACGACTCCACCGGTTGAGAAAAGATTACAGATGCGAGCAGTGGCGGATTGGCGGATCCGGGGGGCACGGGGGCACGTGCCCCCAGAAGCCTTAAATTTTGCCTTTTTCAATAGAAAATAGCCCGAAATTGTGTCCACCGACGATTCAGATTTCAAAATTTCTGGGGGGGGGGCCAGAAAATTTTTGGATCCGCCACTGGATGCGAGTATTTTTGTGCATTGCTGTCATACACTGGACTGAACTATGCGTATAATCTTTTGATCAACCGTTGAAATCATCGGTGAATTGAGAAAACTTCATTAAATAAACACAAAACGGCTCTGAGCAACCCGCTCTCTTCGGACAAACATTAATCTTCGGTCTGCTGTTGGTGAGCTGAGCTTTTTCAGAATTTGCGACAGAAAGGGTTAAAGCTGGCAACAGAGGCGATAATGAACGCTATCCGCTCATTTGTGAAAAAGCTCTCATAATCGTTTTCGGTTCATCGACACAGAAAAGTTGGCGCGAACAGATCGAGTTACCTCTCGCTTGAGAGACGTTGTCAGCTGAGCCTACATGCAGAGTATTACAACTACAGACAGAGTAAAACTTGCCTGTTGCCTGATGCTCATTGATCAATGATGATCATTATAACTTGCACTTACGTAGCAGTAGCGGCCCGTGAGATTTGGCAACCATGCATTTTTCCCACTTAAACTTAGGTAAAAAATCGATTCAAGCGGAGGCTGGCAGCCTCCTCAAGTTTCGATTGTTTTCCATGTATTTAAATGGGATGAAAACACTGTTGCCAAATCGCACGAGCCGCCACTGTTACGTAGAATAAGCATTTTTATTCATTTGATTTTCCGGTATACTCCAACCGATTTAGTTCAGGTGAGTTGCACTTGAATAGATTGCACTTTTGCTAGTTGGTTTCTTGTGTAAGATGCCGAATAAATTCAGTGGCGGCTCGTGTATTTTGGCAACATTGTTTTCCCTCTATTTGATTCAATGCAAAATAATCGATTTGATAGTGAAGCAGGACTTCACCTGCAATCGATTGTTTTACAAGTATTCAAATGGAGGGAAAACATTGTTGCCAAAATGCACGGGCCGCCACTGATGAAATTACAGAGGTTGCAATGTCATTGCGATTTGTTTTAGTATTGACCGAGAAATAGTCATTTGAAAATGTTTCTGTATGGACATTAATCATTGCAAAGATTTAAATCACCTCGCTTTACACCGCAAATTCCGTGATATTGAAAAAGAATTGTTGCTTGCGTGTGTAACATGACTGAAGGCATAACATTTGACAAAGATGCCATTAAAAAACAGTATTTTCAAAAGGTCAAACCTCCGTTGACACACTCAACAGATCGCAACGGAAATGCGAACACCGAACATTGTAATTTTGTAACGGCATTTTACATAAAAAAATCAAGATTTGGTTGCACCATCAATTTTGCGTACCTTTAAAGCACCGACTACAATGGGGCTCTTGCAAACCTTTGCTATAAGCAAATAAACAGTCTTATCTTATGTAAAGACCATCAAAAATCACGAAAATAACTTTAAGAAAGTCTAAAATCCAGTAATTAACTCACAAAACTGCTATAACGGCAAGACGGTAATGGCGGAGAGACGCAGGTATCCTGGGAGCCTGTCTAATGTGTCTGATGTGTAAGCAGTTATCATGGGAGATTCCTGTCTATTATGTCACTTTCTCTACGGAAACACAGAGATGTCTCAATTTAGATAGGAATCTCCCATAATACGTGCGTCTCTTCGCCATTAAGCCCGATTCTGAGAGTGAATTTCATGATCTTTCAGTGTACTCATCGTCATTTTTACTGGTTTTTATGCAAGAATCAACTCTTCAATCCCTTATAGCAAAAGTTTGCAAGAGCCCTATTGAGGAACACTTGGGTGAAAGGGCGGCAAAAACAGAGGGATCTGTTCGTGCTAAAAAGTCCTGAGTTTGAAATGTTTTCGCGAGAGATTCAGATGAGGAGAACTTCTCAGAATGGGGCAGTTGCAAGGGTTTGAAATTCTAAGTTTAAAGCTGAGAACGTCCTTTTTCAAATAAAATTAAAAACAAACAAATTTTTTTGTTTCATTTGGGATCTCCTTCTCCCCTTAAAGAAGTGATTTCTCTCACAAGGGGAAGGCAAAGGTGGGCCCGCTCCAAATGGAACGGGACTTGCGCGAAAACATAGTCCTTGGGGTCCTACTGAAGGAACTTACAGCACTTTTTGTGAATGGGCCCCTGAATTTGCAAAATTTTGATTTTAAAATGAGCCCCAGGGACGGCGGATCGTCATGTAGCCGAGAATCAATCACTGACTCTCAAGTGAAGTCGTGGCGAAACGACAGCGTAGTGAATTCCGGTTTGCATGGTCCCGAGTTCGATTCCTGCTGGCGGCGCTAATTTTTTCACGACAGTTGTGCTCATCTTTCTTTGCCAATTTGCCATGTTTTTATGTTTCTTTCTTGTTCTTTGTTTGTATTTTAGTTTTGTTTTGCTTTTTGCTCTTTGTTTTTTGTGTTTTTTTTTTTTTTTTTAAGACTGTTTGAATCGAATTATTCCACCTCTTTTCATCCTGCATGCATCAGGTATTACTACACTGTGCTTGTATATAAAATTTAAGAAAATATTGGAAAAGCAAAACAGCAACACTTGAAAAAAAAAAGTTTCGTTGATCAATTTCCATTCGTCTTTTTGATTTTCTAATATTTTCTTAACTTTTATAAACAAGCACAGTGAAGTACGCATACAGCACGAAAATATGTGGAATAATTCAATTCAAACAGTATTAAAAAAAAAAAAAAAAAAAAAAAAAAAAAAAAAAAAAAAAAACTACGAACAAGCAACAAGAAAGAAACATAAAAACACGATAAAGAAAGATGAGCACAACTGTCGTGAAAAAATTAGCGCCGCCAGCAGGAATCGAACTCGGGACCATGCAAACCTGAATCCACTACGCTGTCGTTATGCCACGACTTCACTTGAGAGTGCTTGATTGCTTCTCGGCAACATAACGATCCGCCGTCCCTGGGGCTCATTTTAAAATCAAAATTTTGCAAATTCAGGGGCCCATTCACAAAAAGTGCTGTAAGTCCCTTCATTAGGACCCCAAGGACTATGTTTGCGCGCAAGTCCCGTTCCATTTGGAGCGGGCCCACCTTTGCCTTCCCCTTGTCAGTGTAGAGAAGGAGGGTGTGTACTGTGTATTGTGTACACGGAAAAAAAAGATTAGTGAAAATAACCATACGGATACCTGATTTTGGCACCTTCTAGATGTTATGGTAAACTTGACCAGAAGTATGGTACATTTACCGATCCTTTGAGTAAATTCGACATGCAATCAGGTAACATCACCTAGTACCTAGTCAAAACATAGTATACTTCTGGTTAACATAACCATAACACCTAGCAGGTGCCAAAATCAGGTATTCGTATGGTTATTCTCACCGTAGTTTTTTTCCGTGTAGTTATAAGCATGCAAAGCGTGAAGTCTAAGCTCACCTGTGACGGGGGCTTCAATATCTATCATAGTTTTTTCTCCTCTGAGGAGTGTGGCGCCGTCATTGATGATTCGTAGAGCGGCGGCTTCGTCTATTCGTCCCTCGTGGATGAAGTGTTGTTTGAGCACGTCCGGACGCGGCTTCCCCGACCGCAAGTCGAACACCTCGTTAACTGTCAATTTGTGACTCGGCGGAAACGGCACGGCTGCAAACACACCAAGCAAACACCACCCCAACAACCACATTAGACAACCAAAAGAACCGGACAAAAGTAAAATAACATCACACATAAATTTATAAGATAAAACACAATAACAATGAACACATACGGAAAAAATAAAGCGTAGGGAATACCCAGAGATTACTAAGCCTAAAGAGATATGGCATAACGATTCAAAAGTGTTATTCGACTCCTACGAAGTATGCAATGTGGCGTACGCTGGTGACCGTAAACATTGTTACTACTGTTGTTGTTTGAATGAGATTTGACAGCAACGCCACTAACTAAATTAATAAGATTAATAAAGTGTTTGGGAAGTTTAATGAGCTCTGAGTATATTTTGTACGTGAATCTGAAAATCTAAGTCACTTTAATCATCCCATCGGCCATTAAATGACAAACATTTAGATGCTGAAGAGAATCTAACCTCATTTCCAACAACATGAATAACAACAATGTTTACGGTCACCAGCGTACTGCACGTTGTATCACGGCCATTCTGCAGGCGTTTTTTACGGAGCCCGGCCAACGGTTTTTTAACACGGCGGAGATAGGAGGTGCCATATCTCTTAGGCTTAGTAATCTCTGGGAATACCCTACGAACACTTTCTCACTTCAAATTTTATCCGGAGGAGACCCCCAGACTCAAAGTTATAAATTAACCCTTTCCAGCAAGGTGGTACACAAATGTACCATTTTCAGTAACATGGATTTCAATGGAATTTAAACGGACATTTTGCAAAAACATGTGTGGCCCATCAAAAGTCTTAGAAAATTGCACTCTTTTGAATAGTCTATAAAAATCTCAAAAAAAAAAAGTCAAATTCCAAAATGCGAGCTGGAAAGGGTTAAAGAGGGATGCTCATCTGACTTAGCGCCACAAATTCAGTGGCGCGCAGTTCAAAATCACAGCAGGCAAGATGGCCGATAAAAGCAGAAAACGCATACTCTTTGCAGAAAACATTGGGTTGCCCTCTGCAGGAAAGCAGAAAACAATCCAATGTTTTCTGCAAAGAGTATACGTTTCCTGCTTCTGTCGGCCATCTTGCCTGCAGTGATTTTGAACTGCGCGCCACTGAATTTGTGGCGCCAAGTCAGATGAGTCAGTCTTTAATCTATAACCTTGCCCCAGACTGCCTATAATATTCTGGAGGAGACCCCCAGACCCACCTTTGATATTTTCATCCAAATCCAAAGATCCGTTTTTGAAATATTTAAGTTTTTCCTTTTTTGACCCATTTTCCCATTGATTTTAATCAAAAACATTTTTCATCCATAAACTAACCCCTAAAAAGTTAAATCACGCTCGCGCATTTAATTGCGTGGAGTGAATTTCGGAGTGGATTTCGCGAGTTTTAGTTCCACCGTCGTTATTTTTGTAGGTTTTTGTACCTGCATCGACCATTAAAACGCTTACAGCAAAAATATGCAAAAGCCTCATTGCTGTTTGACTCATTTCAGCGAAAAACTGCGATAAATTCTCGATACAATTCATCGTTAGATTATGGCAACAGTTACTTCGCCTCACAGTGGAGCTGGTCATTCGGAGAGGCCGGACGCAGATTTAAATGCGTGTATCTTTGTTAATACGCAACGCAGTTGTTTGAAATTGGTTTCGTCGGTTTTATTGTTAAATTTCCTACAAAAAGCACCCTACATAATTTGTTTTTGGACTGTAAAAACATTCAAATTTGCATTTTTAGTCATATATATTCCGTTTTTTGTTCCATGTCCAACCCCTCCCACTTCCTCGCTCCACTTTGCGCCTGTCCAAACGCCACCATTTAAAGGTTAATGATGGAAAAACTCGGCAACACGAACCGCTGGCACACAGTGGAACGAGTCAAATGGAGAGGTTGGACAAAGAAATATATGACTAAAAAAGCAAATTTGAGTGTTCCTATAGTAAAAAAAAAAAAAACTATACAGGGTGCTTCTTGTAGGAAATTTTACAATAAAATCAATGAAATTGCTTTCAAACGTCTACGCTGCGTATTAACAAAGATGCGCGCATTTACAGCCATGTCCGGCCTGTCCCACTGACTCGCTCCATTATGAGGCGCTTTGCTCTAGGTTATGTGCACGAGAGCAGAGCATCGTAAAGATGGAATAAACGGTGAGAAGGAGGGTGCAGGAGGGGGGGTGTACACTGCGCAGGGGGTAGTGTGAAGAGCTGAGAGGAATTAACGTTAATTGGAAAAGTTGAGGCGGAAAGGGAACGGGTGGCGGCCCAAGGGGGGGGGGGGGTACAAGTGGAAATGCACAACGCACATCATAATACGAACGGGAGGAAAAGATGCTACGCCATGACGTCACGTGACGCTACGATGCATCCTAAATTAGAGAATTTCTTTTGGTTTAATTCGTCGTCCGTCTGATGACGTAGAGGCGGAAGTCGATTTATTCAGCTCTTCAGGCGCAGAGTGAAAGAAAAAGTGACTGCCTTCTTGGCTTCGATGATGTATAATGCTAATACGTTTTTCCGTTGTAACTTGAAAACTTTTGAGATCTTTGCATTTTTGACACGACAGATCGAAAGAGCGCAATTTTTACGTACGAGCCTGGAAAAAAGTAAATTCGTCGCATTTAACACCTATACTTCAGATGGACGAAGAATTGTCATTTTTGTCAACCCTTTACTGCACGATTATTTTTATTATTATTTTTATTATTATTATGGTGTATTTTTTTTTTCACCGCTTATGCAGGTAATGATGGTCGTCCTACGGCGGGACCAAACAATGGTCCTAAGCCGTGGGCCTAGGGCGACAATTGATTACATTTGCCGCGTTATATGTTAATATTAATTGATTTTTAACACTTAATTGACTGCCCCCTTCAAACAAAAGAAGGGGGAGAGGTTATTCCCTCAGAAGGCAGATTTTGCAACCATTTGTTGCACTGCCTTGATTGAGGGACCCTTTACAATGGAGTTGAGTCTTACTACTAGTCCTTCTGTTCGGTTTTTTTTTTTTTGTTGTTTTTTTTTCATTCAATTCTATTTCTCTTTTTTTTCTTCTCCTTTTTCTCCTTTTTATTATAATTATTATTATTATTAATATTTTTTAACAAAATTTTATTCAGCACACTCTCGGTTACTAGAATAGGGAAAATAGTGAACTTTTTTTGTTTCATTATTTTTCATTGGTGATAGGCTGTACATTAATTATTCCAGATATCACCTAACGTGCATATTTCTATTCGTAAATGCTTAAAATAATACACTTGAAGTATTTGCTCCTAATTAGGAACACGTTGCAATGAAAGGTTGATATTCAGAAATTAATCCACACGCAGAGAAGTAAAGCTCTTGGAAAGTACCCATAAGGAGTCCACAGGGCGTAGATGATTGGATCTGTTGTGTATTTTTGCTACCTAGGGCGGCACGGCACATCGATTCTGAAGTAAAATTCCGAGCAAATTTTCGGTTGCGCGCAATAAAAAGTTTCAAAATCCACGCATTAGCTCAGGAAATCACTTCCATTTCGAAAAATCTGAGATCTACATTAAAACACTGTTTGTACTGACATACTAATAAATATGCAAAACTACCGCGTTTAAATATAAACATCGTCGTAACTTCACAATGTTATATTTTTCATTTAACTTCATTAATGAAAAAAATTCATTAAAGTAAGGAATTCAATTCTTAATTTTTCATTAATAAATTTAATGTATGAAATATTGGCTTCATTAGCTCGAGTATGGTTTTTCCAGAAATCAGAATTCCAGTGAAATTAGGATTAATCAGAAAGAGTACATCTGATATTTCAATTGTTCTAGGCTTCTATGACGCCATTTTCCGGAAACTGCATCAACTCGCAATTCCTCTCAAGTATCCAAAATGTATTTCCAGGTAAAAAAGGAAACATTAATTCACTCTGAGGAACAAAAACAAAACACAGAGCAATGCGTCAAAAAAATAGCCTCTAATCTGACGAATTACAAAAGTGATGAAGCGAGCGCCTGAAAAAAGTCGGAGGAGAGCCATGCAACTATTCCTGCGTAACAGTCTTGGTGTAGTATCAACAAAAAATGAAGGAACTAACGGACGACTCGCGGACTGGGACCAACGAACGTGTGGTCCCGGAGGTGTGCGCAAGTTAAACTGCGCGCGGTCTCGACGAATCACAGGGCTTACGCAAGTCACATGACCGTGCGCGCTGCGCAAGTTACTTTCAGGACCTATTATTCTTTAGTCCCTGGCAGCGGCGGATCCAGGGGGGGGGGGCACGGAGGCATGGGGCACGTGCCGTCATCGGGTATGACCAGGTGTTTCGACCTTTGTAATGCGTTTAAAGGGGAAAAAAGGAACGTTGCCAAATTGCACGCCTCGCCACTGGTACCTTGAGCTCAACTAATGTCTTTTCCTGGGCTATTTTTCTACCAAACGTTTTGTCAGCGCTACCAAAGTGTTTTTCCCCCGTTTTTTATTTTTATTTTATTTTTTCCCCCCCCTGTGATGCTCCATTCTAAAACGCTCCCCTTGTATCGAGATGGAGAAGAGATCAATTCCATTGGAATCCACAGGACTTTAGACAAAATCACTCTGAGGCCCGATTATTTTCAACTCTTTCTCGATTATATCCATAGATATACATACACTCATCGTTGTCAAACGGAAAACGCGCGCCGACCGGCCGGTCGATCTCGGGCGAGATGTGATGAAGTGACACGCAATTAATTAAATGACCGAAACCGTCCGTCCGTAGCTTTATAAACAAACTTTGTGAGAGTTTCAGGATGAGTGCGGAGCGGAGGGTTTGGAATATTTACCGAAGATACTGGGCGCGAGAGGCTGTGTTTATTTTCTAAGTATTAGGATACAGATGTACAACAAAAACCGACGAGCAGTGACCGGTGACCCTCGGTACATCCAACAGTCAACGGGCGAGGCGCGGTGGCGGCACAGGCAGGCGTCCACAGTCCACTCTAATTGTTTTGTTTGCGTTCGGGAAACGCTTACCAAACGGCACTTGAAAATCCTCTCATTCCTTAGGACAATGTCAAAAAACCCCAAACGAGCATGCCCGTATTTTCGGTATATCCAACGTTAACGGGGCGAGGCGGGGGGCGAACGGGCAGGTGTCCCAGCCCCGATTAAATTGTTTTTTTTCCCTTTGGGAAACGTTACAAAGGCCCAATATGAAAATAACTTACCCAACTCAAAAAAGGCCAACAACCTTTCGACATTTTCACATAGAACACTTTTAAATTTCGGTTTACGGCCGGTTCCCAGAAAGTTTTATTAAGCAAAGGGTCGAAAATGCAAAATTTTGTGACTAACCCTTTTTTCGTTTTATTTTTTACAGTGCAAAAAGTGGTCGAATATCGTCAAAAAGTAGCCAAAAATCAGAAAGTAAACTTTTTAAATTTAAATTTAAATTTAAATTTAAATTTAAAAACAACCTTTTCAGACCAATTTGAATCACATAGAACACATTTAATCAGGTAAATTAATCCGAGAAATGTCACAGCAAAGTTTTAAATTAAGCTTACAAGGTCGAAAATGCAGAATTTTGATGACTTTTTTTTTTTTTTACTGATTTTTGGTCCCTTTCTTACGATTTCACTTTCTTTACGAGTGCAGGGCACAGTGGTCGAAGACCGTCAAAAAGTGGCCAAAAATCAGAAAGTAAACTTATTAATTAATTAATTAATTAATTAATTAATTACAACCTTTTCAGACCAATTTGAATCACATAGAACACATTTAATCAGGTAAATTAATCCGAGAAATGTCACAGCAAGAGTTTTAAATTAAGCTTACAAGGTCGAAAATGCAGAATTTTGATGACTTTTTTTTTTTTTTACTGATTTTTGGTCCCTTTCTTACGATTTCACTTTCTTTACGAGTGCAGGGCACAGTGGTCGAAGACCGTCAAAAAGTGGCCAAAAATCAGAAAGTAAACTTATTAATTAATTAATCACGACCTTTCCAGACCAATTTGAATCACAAAGAACACATTTTATCAGGTAAATTAATCCGAGAAATGTCACAGCAAAGTTTTAAATTAAGCTTACAAGGTCGAAAACATTGAATTTTGATGACTTTTTTTCGCTGATTTTTGGCCACTTTCTTACAATTTCACTTTCTTTACGAGTGCAGTGCACAGTGGTCAGAGATTGTCGAAAAAGTGACCAAAAATGAGAAAGCAAATGTTTCATCAATTTCTCAATTTTAAACTTTCAATACCAACTTAAATGACAGAAAACACTTTAAACAAGTGAGTTAAACCTAGAAATGTCACTGGAATTTTTTTAATGAAGCCTTAAAGGTCGAAAACGATGGTTTTCGGTGATGACTATTTTTCAATGATTTTCGGCCATTGTTTTTTCCGATATCAGACCATTGTGCAGTGACGCGGCGGCTCATGCAATTTGGCAACCGTGCTTCTTTGCCATTTAAACCTATACAAAAGTATCGATTTCTTGGGGGTGCAATTGCACCTCCGAGGATCGATTGGTTTACATAGGTTTAAATAAAGAGAATACATTGTTGCCACGATGCATGAACCGCCTTTGATTGTTCCAAAAAATCGGAAGTTTATCGCGATCCGGGACTTTTTCCTAGAAGGATTTTCGAAAAATTTCCTCACAAAAAAATTGGAAACGATAACTGTTCAGTCACCTCATTCTCAAAATCTTTAAACTGAAAATGACCATCGTCCGATGCTGCATCGGGGATGAGCATCATCCCCTAATTAATGCGTAACACATGTGTTTACCATTCGAGCGCTCGGCTTGTCCTCCAAGCCGATCCCTTTTGTTTTGAGAATAGCTTTCTCTTTTTTCTCGCCCTCTTTCAGAATCGAAAACGTTACAAATCAGTCGCTAACATCTCGAGACTCGAGAAACACGCGTCCTCGTTGAGTGGTCTTTATTTCGTCATTTTTACAATTTGAATTTCTATGTGTTTTGTCTACATGGGCGTCATTTCAAGTTCGGCTTGGGGGGGGGGGCAAAAAATCGGATAACATTTTTTTTTTTTTTTTTTTTTTGCTCATCAATATAATTTTAGAGCCAAAGAGCCGTCTTTGAGGGCAATGATCGGATGACCTTTTTTTTTTGCTCATCAATATAATGCGTGCCAGTTTTTGAGCCTGACTTCAAATCCTTGGGGGGGCTATTGCCCCCCCAGCCCCCCCTAAATGACGCCCATGTTTGTCTATTATAATCATCATTTACCAATCTCAAATCTTTTCAATTATTTACATATTTCAACTTCCTAGTTCCCGTTAAGTCGCCGAATTAGGCGTCACTTCCTCGCGGAACGCGACAATAACTTTATTTTGCCTATTGTAAAATTATAACGGCGTATGTTCGTAAAACGGCCGACATTTTCGAAGTTTTGTTCGTAAAAAAATGAAAAAAATAAAAAAAATAAGGAGAGGCTATTTTTAAATAAAGTTTAAGAACAGTTAAAAATAATGAATCCCTACATCAAAAAAATCAGGAAGAAACAGCGATGATTCGATTCACAAATCGACTTACTGCATTGATAAGAAAAAGTCGGAATGTAAAGAGTTACTAATGGTGCTACATTGTTTACTGAAGCGCGTAATTCCTGTTCTTTGAATTTAGAAAGTATAAAACCCGGAATTCACAGAGAGAGAAAAAAATAAATAAATAAATAAATAAATAAATAAATAAATAAATAAATAAAGAAATAAATAAAACCAAATAAAAATCACGACAGAAGGAATGGAAAAGCATGCAACGGGGAAAATACCGACAAAATATTCGAGGAGTCTTCCTTCATCATGACCGTAAAGAAAAATGAATGTCTGAGAATGCATTATTATAGGTATACAAGAGAGTAATGAAGGTTTTTTATAATTTTTTCTCTCAGTTTTCAGTGAATAAAAATGAAGAATTTTCCAACCCGCTTTTTCTTTATTCCTTCAGTTTTCCCTCGAATGGAGGTAATCAAGGAATTCAAGATTTACAGAAGAGGAGGAAGCGTAAGAGCCAGAGCTGCACATTTTTCAATTCACCGATGATTCCACCGGTTGAGAAAGGATTACATAATTCAGTTCAGAGTATAACTGTACTGCACGAAAATACTCAAATCTGGAATCTTTTCTCAATCGGTGCAATTGCCGTTAATTTATTCAAGAATCCGCTAGCTTTTTAAAGTCATCGACGACTCCGCCGGTTCAGAAAATATTACACAGTTCTGTTCAGTGTATAACTGTACTGTACGAAAATACTCTGATCTGTAATCTTTTCTCAATCGGTGGAAACGGCGTTAATTTATCAAAATATCCGCAAGTTTTTTAAAGCCATCGACGACTCCACCGGATGATTTCTTCATGAATTTTTTTGAGGCATAATGTCATAAGTGACGATACCTGACCACCGTACAAATTCGCAAATTGGTCGAGAAATTATGAATAATGAAAACTTCCATCAGGATACTTTGATTTGAAAGCCATAGTTCAAGCGGGGAAAAAGATATCCGAACAGTATATGCAATACGCAACGCAGCAATTACCTACGTGCATTTGGTAACACTGATTGAAACCGTGCAAAAACTCGAATTCAAGAGGAATTCACCGCACACTTAATAGTTCGATATATTTCATGTGTTTCATAGGGAGGAAAAAAAAACAATGTCGCGGCTTTCATATTGAAAACCCTTGCATGAATTTGATTCATATTGACACAAACAGAAAGTACAAAACCCAAAGCCGTACAACTGTCAACTGGTAACTGCATTACTGTTCATTCAAAACAAAAAAACAAAAGACGAAAAAAAAAAGGGCTTCTAACCGCGGGGGGAGGGGGGGGGAGACAACGACAGTGCAAGTAAAATAACCAAAAGCACAGTTTGACAGCATTTGGATCGGGAATAATTGCAAAGACTGCAATTTTATTTCAGTAAAAATGAGAGAGAAAAAAGGAAGCTCATTTTTTTCGAGTCTGGTTATTTCCTCCCCCCTCCTCTTCTCCTGAATCCTTTGACATTTTCTTTTTAAACGATTCGACTTGATGTCAATTGTCAACCTCTATAAGTGACATCCGTAGCGAAACCAGCCCCCAGATCCCGCGGGCATCGGAGGATTGAGTTGGCAGTCGCGCACTACTGGCTGCATTAGTGCAAGGCACCTTTCAAATTACCATTGTTGCCGAATGCACCTTGAAATATCTCTTGCCAGTAGCGCACCGAGAGATTCTTCATCTCTCTCTTTTCTCCATTAAGAAACGTATGTTAGACAAGGATGGACAAGGGCATAAAACCCCTCCTTCTATCCTTTTCCTACTCATACATTCAAATGGGAAATGAGAGAGATGGAAGATATCCTGGTTGCGCCAGTGTCTCTTGCGTATACTGAGTTGCACGCTTGCCCTGGCGCAACCAGGATCTCTTCCATCTCTCTCATTTCCCATTTGAATGCATAAGTAGGAAAAGGACAGAAAGAGGGCGTTTTATCCCCTTGTCCATCCTTGTCTAACAGACGTTTTTAATGGAGAAAAGAGAGAGATGAAGAAACTCTCGGTGCGCCTTAGCCCTAGCCTTACACTTACTTATAGGTGCAAAGTTTACATCATTTAATAATTTGTATACAAAAAAACTAAGTCTAATATTATAAAAGTTTAAAAGAAGAAAAAATTAAATAGATAAATGAAAAAAAAAAAGGTAATTAAAATAAACTGTAAGGAACACCCCACGAACACTTCCTCACATCTAACTTAATCTAGGGGGAGCCCCCAGACCCCCATATATTTTCAGGGGGAAACCCCCGGACCCTCCTTTATTACGCTGGGGGAGACCCCTCCCAGATACGAAGAAATATTTTAAAAATATTTTTAAAACATTGACAATATTTTAAAAACATTTTAATAAAAACATTTTCAAAAAATTTTAACAAAAAATATTTTAAAAATATTTTGACAACTAATTGGCATGAACAAATCATGCTTTTTTGAAATATTCTTAAAATATTTACAAAAGGTTACAGGAAACTTTTTGGAAAGATTTTCAAAATTGTTTTTAAAATATTTATTTCATGTCTGGGCTAGATCCCCCAATAATATACTGGGAGAGACCCCCTTACCACCCCTCAAAGGGTTAGAAGGCTAGTTGCAGAATTTTTAGCAAATAATCAAAATCAAAACAGCTACATTTGGAATGTTCCAATTTTTTCCTGTGTTTCCCTTCTCCATAAGTTGCTTATAATTTAAAATTTCGAGAAACCAAAATAAATTCCCTCTGGAATCCATTAATGACCTCGAGAAATCCAGGAGTTGAGTCTGACTGTACTTTTCACGCAATATTGTTTCTTTAACGGCACGAATTTTATGTTACGGATTAAAAATTTGAAGAATAAGTACCGAAATCAGATGCGAAAAACCCTTAGAAAGATTTTGGTTCTCTTTAATTTCTTTCGATACGACGCGTTTTAAGCGAGATAATTGTTGCACAGTGTGGAAAAGTCAGCGCTTTTAAAACTTTGGGGAGCTGTAGCTCAAAAGGGGGGCATTCTTAGGTTTTTGTAGGAAAAAAGGTCTTATTTTGACCTGTAAAATTCGCTCCTGAAATATTCGGGAACAGTTTTTCAACACCCTGTATAAAAAAAAAATAAATAAATAAAAAAAATAATAATAATTAACCAAACATTGAGTTCATTTACGACTACTCGGATGTCACGTTCTCTCAGAAGACGGTTCCTGGGACAGTGGGCAGGGCTGCCGTTTTGCGTATAATCAATGCTATTTTTCAATTCACTGATGATTCCACCGGTTGAGAAAAGATTACACAGCTCAGTTCAGTGCATGACTGTAATAAACTAAAATACTCGCATCTGTAATATTTTCTCAACCGGTGGAGTCGTCGATGACTATAAAAAACTTGCGGATATTTTAATTAATTAATGGAGTTTCCACCGATTAAGGAAAGATTACAGATCAGAGTATTTTCGTGCATTACAGTCATACACTGAACTGAACTGTGTAATCTTTTCTCAACCGGTGGAATCATCGGTGAATAGAAAAATAGCATTGATTATACGCAAAACGGCAGCCCTGGTTCCTGGGACACATTAATTTTTTTAATTTATCGAAAAACCGGCAACATCATTGGAAACTAGACGTTGCACAGCACTCCAAACTAAGCCGAGCCTGGTCGCGTTTATATAGGACAGAAAATTATTATAATAGGCTCCGTTGCCTCATTAACTTACTCGCACCGCACTCTCTTGGCAGTTTACCTGAGCGTTAACATCACTGGATCCTATGACGTTCGAAATTTTCCATCTCATTTATCCGCAATTCTCTCTATTCCGCCCCCTCTAACATTATCTCGATTTAACGCTAATTATTTCCATCCTTACATCGTTTCTCGACCAATCGAGAAGTTTTATAGGTAATGAACTTTCGTACCGAGACATTCTCTGATAAGACTTCCTTTAAATATTCAATCCCCCACATTTACGGAATTACAAAAACCATTTTAAGTTTATTATTAGTAAACCCTGGTAAAATTTGCCTTTTTTTTTTTTTTTTTTTTTTTTTTTTTTTTTTTTTTTTTTTTGGTAGTCTATAGACTCTACTAACTTCTACTATCTTTCGGAACAGAGTGAATACATGTTAGTAAAAACTGTATCAACGTCAGTGGAACTGCTATTAACTTGTGAATAACTGCCATTTTTATCAGGGAAGGAGAGGAAGAGTACGAAGAGGCTGCTACACACTTTTGATGTAATTTGATGTAAGCAATGGGGGTTGCACACTTTTGCTATAAGCGATTTTACAGTCGATTCAGGTGTGAAAACCTCTAAAAATAACGATGGCAGCACTAAAAACTTCCGAAATATGCTCCTAAACTCGATAAACGATTTTATTTGCGCGGGCGTAATGGTGGCTGAAGGTAGCAACAATGGAAGATTCCCATCTAACAATACTGCAACTCCATCAAGAAGTGACCAATAAGAGACGACCTTTATGTGACACCGGTGTCACCAGGTGTTGCGGTACCATTCATCGGATGTGGATCATCACTCTGATGACTAATTACTCTGTGAATCATCCTTGTCAGCATAGAGAGAGTGACGAAATTAAGATAGGAATCTCCCATTGTTACTGCCCTCGGCCACCATTACGCCCTCGTAAATAAAGGCATTTATTGAGTTTAAGAGTGGATTTCGGAAGTTTTTAGTGCTGCCAATGTTACTTTTCGAGGTTTTTACACCAAAATCGTCTGTTAAGTCGCTTATAGCAAAAGTGTGCAACAGCTGCCCCATTAGAGGGTTGATTCAGGTGTAAAAACCTGCAAAAATAACGATGGTAGCACTAAAAACTCACGAAACCCACTCCAATTTATAAAATGCTTCTAAATGCGCGAGCGCAAAGGCGGCACTGAGCAAAAATAATGGGAGATTCCTATCTTAATTTCGTCACTCTCTCTCTACGCTATGACTTGGAAGATTCACAGAGTAACTCACATCCGATTACAGGTACCGTGACACCTAGTGACACCGGTATCAAAGAAAAGTCTCTTATCGGTC
Source organism: Trialeurodes vaporariorum (assembly GCA_011764245.1). NCBI lineage: Eukaryota > Metazoa > Arthropoda > Insecta > Hemiptera > Aleyrodidae > Trialeurodes > Trialeurodes vaporariorum. The sequence goes on along the minus strand of VMOF01000320.1, from coordinate 9,236,573 downwards.
ACTTATTGGTCACTTTTTGATAAAGTTACAGTATTATTAGATCAGAGTTTCCCATTATTAAATCCCAAAGCCCAATCATTACGCTCGCTCATTTAAAAGCATGTTTATGAGTTTGGGAGTGAATCTCGTGAGCTTTTAGTTATACCATCGTTATTTTTGCAGGTTTTTACAATTGAATATCAACCCTTAAATCGCTTACAGCAAAATTGTGCAACAGCTCCAATATCTTCGTCTCTCTTTTCCTTTTAGAGAACACGTGTTCGGAAAAGATGGAGAGAGAAAGAGAGAGAGAGAGAGAGAGAGAGAGAGAGAGAGAGAGAGAGAGAGAGAGAGAGAGAGAACCTATCACATGACTTCACAGCAGCCGTTTTGCGAATAATTAATGACATTTTTCAATTGACTGATGATTCCACTGTTCGAGAAAAGATTACACAGTACAGTTTAGTATATGATTGTACTGCACAAAAATAATCTGATCTGTAATCTTTTCTCGATCTGTGCAATCGCCATTAAATTATTAAAATATCCGCAACTATTTTAAAGTCATCGACGACTCCACCGATTGAGAGAAGATTACATATCAGAGTATTTTCGTGCAGTCCAGTCATACACTGAACTCAAATGTGTGATCTTTTCTCAATCGTTGGAATCAGCCGTGATTTTATAAAAGGTCATTAATTACACGCAGAACGGCAGCACTGCATATAACATCAGCCCCTATTATTGTGTCTTTCTCTAACACATGAGATCAAATAAGCAAAAAGAGAGATATACGAATTCCTTGATGCGCCTCTGGTTTAGAAAATGCTTCTCTTCGGACCCATTGTCCTGCGCAGTGGTGCCATACCGAGGGTAAAAAGCCGTATCGTCCCAGATTTAAATCAATGTGAAGCGTACGACTTTTTCACCCCAATCTGGCAACACTGGTCCGGTGCATTCGATCGGAGCACCACTGAAGCACTCTACTCTAATTTTGTGAGCGCGAAGATGAAATGCAAAAATGCAAATACAATGTCTTCTATTGATGCGTTTCCGTGAATGACTCCGTAAGGTGCAAAGGGTGAGAAAGGGAGGGGGTGGGGTGGGGGTAGGGTGGTGGTAGGGTGGGGGTAGGGTGGGGGTATATAAGGGAGTAGCAAAAAGGGGATGAAATGTATCCGCTTACGACCAGCGACTCATCGAGCAGATGCAAATCCAAACTTTCGCGCTCATAAATTCAGATATAAAAGTGTGCAATCCGCCCATCTGAAGCAAAGCGATGCGATGGAAGCGTCGTTATTCTGAATCACCCCGTACCCCCGTGTACACAATCCACCTTTGTCAGATTGCAATGGGGAATTTTACGAACTGCGATCAGATACATTGATTTTCTTCGGAGCATAATGATACAAAACTCTAGAATGGGGCTGTTGCGAACTTTTGTTACAGGCGATGTTATAGGCTATCCCAACTAGAGTCCCTATATGTAGAGAGTTAAGACAAGTGAAACCATGGGAGCCGCCATTGGATGCGATTTTGCACATTTGTTTACATTCTGAGAGCCGTTGTTGTGTTTTCGTCCACTGCAAAGATTACAGTGCCGCTGAGTTTCTAACGATGTAATCTTTTACTGCTTTTGCGGACCGACATCTATTTACGCTTTGAAAGATTCTTTCGGGATTTATAGACATTCTTGAGGCGTATCATGATTAAAATTAACAGATTCGTCGAAAATTAACTCTTTATCCGTAAAACACCGTTGGTAAACAACTGCGATTGTAAACAAAAGTGCAAAATCGCATCCAATGGCGGCATCCGTAGAGCCAAAAACTGATCGACCAATCAGAAGTTGACTACCCTCTTGTCTTAACTCTCTACATTTAGGGACTCAAATCCCAACGAGCCAGTGTTGCCAGATCGGGGGTAAAAAACCGTATCGTCCCCGTTTAAATCAATGTAAAACGTACGGCTTTTTCACCCAAATCTGGCAACAATGCAACGAGCTACAGCGATAGAGGGGACCATACATGTGATAATTCCTATCTCAAAGTGTGACAGCAAGGGCGATCTGAATCTGGTTTGTTTGCTTCAATTTTTTTAACCTTAAATCAAAAAGTGTAATTAATCTAGTGAACATTGGTTTTAAAAAAAAGTGTAAGTGTTTTAGAGTGGCTATCTGGACACCTAATTTTAATACAACTATCCAGGTAAGAAAATTTTGCATATTTCTGTTAAGCGTCAGTCTCTTCATCGCGTGCAAATCCTCCCAAAAGAAACAGTTATATCGAGTTCTTTGTCCATATAGCCACTCTGAAACGCTTGCACTTTCGTTTATAACCGATTTCAAATGTATTCGTCACAATCTTTTTTTAAAAAAAATTTAAAGGTTAGAAAAAAGTGAGGCAAACAAACCGAACCTGTGACAAAAACGTCCATAAGAGATCTCGATCATGTCTGCCTCCGTGAAGTTTCAATATCACGCCCCAAAAATCCTCTCAATGGCTACAGCCAATACCGTTTCTATTAACATACCAAACTGCTTCTTTAAGGTTAGGGGTCGTCTTGATATACGACATACGTACGCTTATGGAGAATGAAATTTTGGTGAAATGCAAAATCGAGATTCATCCTCTCAAAACATGATTTCCAACTCTTATACTGCTTTGAGGAAGTAACTAAGCCGTAAACTTTCATTACTAACGTACTTTTCCAATTTTGGTTGAACTTCAAAAAACGAGCCAAAACCTCGATAACGCCATAAGCTTTCCATAAGCTTACATGTGCCAAGACAAACCCTAACCCCACTTTTTCAAAAGAAGCAGCATGGTATGAGTAGAGGTGGTATTGCTACAGCTCGTTGTATACCAGAGATTACTAAGCCTAAAGAGATATGGCATAACGATTCAAAAGTGTTATTCGACTCCTATGAAGTATGCAATGTGGCGTACGCTGGTGACCGTAAACATTGTTACTACTGTTGTTGTTTGAATGAGATTTGACAGCAACGCCACTAACTTAATTAATAAGATTAATAAAGTGTTTGGGAAGTTTAATGAGGTCTGAGTATATTTTGTCCGTGAATCTGAAAATCTAAGTCACTTTAATCATCCCATCGGCCATTAAATGACAAACTTTTAGGTGCTGCAGAGAATCTAACCTCATTTCCAACAACATGAATAACAACAATGTTTACGGTCACCAGCGTACTGCACGTTGTATCACGGCCATTCTGCAGGCGTTTTTTGCGGAGCCCGGCCAACGGTTTTTTAACACGGCGGAGATAGGAAGTGCCATATCTCTTAGGCTTAGTAATCTCTGTTGTATACCTCGTAACGTACGAGCCAGTGTCGATATCCATACACGATAATAACGATGATGCGTCATTAACGCATAACCTCGTCAAAAATGGCATTTACGATGATTTGCGCCGTCAAGCGACGATAAGTTGGAAACATATTCGGTTCTCACTTTCAACTGAACGCCCCCCCCCCCAGTTAACATATTCCTATATTTACTCTTGCGCACGGATTAAACGAGAACTCCCTCCTCCACCCCGACACTCCACCCCCCCCCCCTCTCCGCCCACGCTTGTAACAAGATACGGCACGACAGCAAGCCGGCAAGCGCTTACTCGCTTTCGTAACCCAAGCCCCGACTCCCTCTGACTTTTGATTGACGTTCCTCAAAAATGAATCAAAGGGTCTACTATTAGGCGCCCTCTCCTCTCCTCCCCTCTCACTAGAACCCCCCCCCCCCAACAACATTCTCTTCCACCCCCTTCTCGAATTCTTAACGACTCGTCGAGATTAATTTCCAAGACGCGACATCGGGATTGTGAGTTAAGGTTTATGAATTGTAACGCTCCCCCCTTTCACTCCCCCCTCCAACGCACCAATGGCCTCGCGTCCCCCTCTTTAACGCCGCGTTACAGATTTGTTGAGCAGTTCATTAGAAGGCGCGGCGCGCGTACGGCTCTCTTTTTAAGCTCGATTTTCAAGAGAGAGAGGGGGGAAGGGATCGGTAGAGCTAGAGGGGGGGGGGGCTGAAAAGATAGGGTCTGCTCTTCGCTTCAATTATGAATGATATTTTGAATTTCTTTCCTACGAAAAGAGCACACTGGATGTTTTAAGGGCTCCCGCTTTTAACAGCAATCGCGGCTCAATTCCGCTCGCTAACTGGCTCGAACGTCCCGTTGAAAAACGCTTTGATGTCACTGAGTTTGATGCGTGAAAAAGGCGATTTCAAGGATAGCTGCCTCTAGGCTTTTATGCGCCGGATTGTTGGTCTATCCGAAAGTTATCGCAAAGTGGATCGAAGAATGGTATTTATTGGACAAAATTTGATGGATAAAAAAATCAAGATTATGAAATAGAGAGCTGCGACTGAGAGATGGGTTGCATTAATGATTTTAGAGGTTAGATCAGGATAGATTTTATATGCTCAACGCCGGAAATGATCAACGCTGAAGCATTTTAGAAGCAAAAAAAAAACAAGAAAGTTGAAAGCCCGAATATGTCAATCAAGTTCCAATCCACTTTGTGTCAAAGAAAGTTCTAACAGTGGTCTCTCGCTGGTCACTAGGGCTTTTGCAAACTGAACCACACAGTATGAATTGAAAATATGTATACGACGATAGTGGGTCTGTTGCAAACTTTTGCTTCAACGATTAAGAGTGTTTAATCTGATGTAAAATCGCCTGAAAAATCCATTGGTGGCATCAGAAAGTCATACGATGCAATAATAAACTCACACGAGATGTTCAATGAAATCCAAGATGGCGGATAAATGTCGAGTGATCTGTCTGCATGCACCGTGAACATCCTTAAGAATGGCCAACTTTGACAACCTCACAGCTTCAGAGGTTACGTGTTTGTTTACGTTGTGATTGGTTGTGATCGATATTGTGAGGTTGGCTATCCTTGGATGTTCGTGGTGCATGCAAACGAATTGCTCTATATTTTACCGCCATCTTGGATTTCATTAAACTTCTCTTGTGAGTTTATTATTGCATTTTAAGACTTTCTGATGCCATCAATGGACTTTTCAGGCTTTTACATTACGCATTAAACACTCTCAATCGTTGTAGCAAAAGTTTGCAACAGACCCATTAGGACAACAAACAAGTCAATAAAATTGAGACAAAGCCACTTTTGACAAGGCAATAATTGGGACATGGGCCATTTTTTCGAGTTTTAATAATATTTTTTTTTTCCTGATTGCTTACTCCAACTTTTTTTTTTGGTTAATAAAATTGGAATGTATTTGAACGGTCCTAGTGCAAACAGATTCTCGATTTGAAAAAAAATTTACATTTTTACAGGTATTTTCCGGGATATTTTTTCTAAAGGGTGGCAGTAATGGGTCTATTGCAAACTTTTGCTACAGCACTATAGAGTAATCAATCTCATGTAAAATCGCGTGAAAAGTCCATTGTTGGCATCAGAAAGCCATAAAATGCAGTATAAAACTCACGAGAGACGTTTAATGAAATCCAAGATGGCGGTAAAATATTGAGCAACCTGTATGCATGCACCACGAATATCCAAGGATAGCCAACCTCACAATATCGGTCACACCCAATCACAACGTAAATAAACACAAAACCTCTGAAGCTGTGAGGTTGTCAACGTTGGCAATCCTTGGATGTTAAAGGTGCATGCATACAGATTGCGCGATATTTCTCCGCCATCTTGGATTTCACTAAACGCCTCTTGTGAGTTTATTATCGCATTTTATGACTTTCTAATGCCACCAATGGACTTTTCAGGCGATTTTACATTGGTTTAAACACTCTTAATCGTTGTAGCAAAAGTTTGCAACAGACCCATTGGCACATGGGCCATTTTTTCGAGTTTTATTAATAATTTTTTTTTCCTGATTGCTTACTCCAACTGTTCTTGGGTTGATAAAATTGGAATGTATTTGGACGTCTCTAGTGCAAACAGATTCTAGATTTGAAAAAAATTAACATTTTTACAGGTATTTTCCAGGAAATTTTTTCTTAAGGGTGGCAGTAATTATAGGACAACTAAAGGAATCTGAGAGAAACGACTTCAAAAATGAGAGATATCGCTAGTTGCGGCAACATCGTGCATCGGTCGCTGACGATGGTGCCTTTGAGCAAGGACCAGTGTTGCCAGATCGAGGGTAAAAACCCGTATCGTCCCCATTTAAATCAATGTAAAACGTACGGCTTTTTCAATCTGGCAACACTGGTAAGGACTGCAAAGGCGCGGCGAATTAAATCGAACTGTCATGAAGGAAGAAAAGTTTGAAACACAGCTGAGCTGAGTACACGGGCAGGGGCACACGGGTGGGCGGCGAGCGCAGTATTTCAACATTCGCGGGTTCGGGTGTTGACTGAGGAAAGTTTCCCCCAAATGAGCATAATGAGTTTAACCCGAGTTTTCTTTGAAACGACAACGACGAAACGGCGGCTTACAATTACATTTGACTAGCGTTCAAAGATATTTCATCACTTCTTTCACCCACCGCTGAACCGCAAAAGAACAACAAAAAAGAAAAGAAGAGAAAAGAAAAGAAAAAAGGAAAACCAAGAAACATACAAGAGAAGGAGTTGAGCAGGGACCGGATTTCAACACCCATCTGCGCACAGTCGTCGAAATGAATTGGCAAAGTTTGATGATGAATGGGTCTGTTCCATACTTTTGCTACAACAATATAGAATCTAGATTCTTAGTGTAAAATTCGGCGAAAATAATGATGCGCACATTAAAAACGTTCAAAATCCACTCATTAACTCAGGAAATCACTTCAATTTCAAACAGCCCGCGCGGCTACACTAGACACTATTTGCACCGGTATACTACTACATAGACGGAACCACCGTGCATATAAATGAACAACATCGTAACTACAAAATGATGGAATTCCCTTCTAAATACATGAAATGTTGGCTGCATTTGCTGTCCGGTCTTTTCGGTTTATCAAAGATTACAAAATAATATAAGAAATGTACGCATCTAATCGAAACATTCAAATAATTGTAAGTTCTGTTCATGTTTACATAAACGAGATGGTACCATCTACGTATTTATAAGCCGGTGATATAGTGTCTAGTGTAGCGCGGGTTGTTTGAAATGGAAGGTATTTTCTGAGTTAATGAGTGGATTTTGAAAGTTTTTAATGTGCGCATCGTTATTTTCGCCGGATTGTACGTTAGAAACAATGAGTTATATTGATGTAGCAAAAGTACGCAACAGACCCATTGGAGATAGTGTATCGGCGAGATGTTTTGTTCCCAATGAGTAAACAAGAGTCCCAACAAAACGGAAGGAGGGCGTGGCATAGTCGAATCTTGGCTGGCGAAAGCCTGGGCCCTGTGAAATCGCTCTTATGGAAATTTAACATAGGGTTTTCGACTTTGCCTCATTTAAAGTTAAATTCCAAGAAAATCATAGCTCCTTACCTTCGGGAAATTCAAATTATATTTTTTTGAGGATACAATGAAGATATTGATGGGTCATACATATCACTTCATCGAAAAATTAACAGAACAATATGAATTTAAAAGTAAAATTACGGACAATTTTTTGCCGTGTTTTCCACTCTTCGCACAGGTCGGGCTGACTGTGTATACACCACACACTCAACCGGTGTTGCGGTTACATAAACAAAACAGACCAACAAAACGCAGACAGAGCCTCAATCAGTAATTAACATTGGGAAAAACTGGAGGTATGCTGATTTACGTTTACTGGTTTTGATCACTGGTTTTGTTAATCAGTCCCTCTTCCAACTTGAGTGGAGTGTGCTCCTCGTTCTGAGTATTTTGTCTTTATTTTTATTTTTATAATTTTCCGATTGATAATAGCGCTGTGAGTGCACCGAAACGTCTCGGAAGTTTTTATTTATTGTTGGTCTAGTTCCCATTTTAATCCTTAGTTTGTCTGTGATTACTTGTATATTTGACAACACCGGTTATGAAAGCGCATCTGTTGACAAGGGCGACGAAGACGGTGTACAGCGGTGGCGGCGAAATGCGACAAAGCAAAAATGAAACTGGGAATAAATGAAATGAACGGGTGAGGGCTGCATGGCAGCGCTAGATTACTAAGTGCTCCATCGCGAGTGAATTGCGCGCGTGTGTGTGTGTGCGTGTGCGTATTTACAGTAAATGTGGCGTAAGTACACCGCGTGCGCCCGCGTCAGTGTGAGTGAGTCAATGGTCGCATGCAATTGTGAGTGTGCGTAAAACTTTGACTCTGCGACAGAATGCGGCAGGACATTTTCATTCCGTTACGATCGTAACAGGATTAAACGTAAACGGGGAGCTGCGAGCTCTCGCTTGACATTTATCTGCTGATTTCGAGACGCGGCGCACAGTGGATCGAATCAATGTGGAGGGTCGGAGATGGAATATATTAATAAAATAAACTGTAGGGAATACCCGACAGACACTTTCTCACAACAAACAAAGTCTTGGGAGTGGGGAGTGGGGGGCTCCACCTGCGAATTTAAAAGCGCGAATAAACTGATTGAGCCAATGAGCTGCCTTGAAGTCGATAGGTCGAGTCCAATGTATCGACAACAAAGAAGCCCATTGGCTCAAGCAGTCGATTTGCGCTTTTAAATTCGCAGGTGGAGAGACCCCTTTAGGGTGAGAAAGTAAAAATGGAAAGAGCCTCGCCAAATTTGGACCCTTTTTTCGCCCCTCGAAATTCTGGACCACACGGAAAAAAAACATTAGTGAAAATAACCATACGGATACCTGATTTTGGCACCTGCTAGATGTTATGGTAAACTTGACCAGAAGTATGATAAATTGACCGATACTTTATGTGAATTTGACATGCAATCCAGGTAACATCACCTAGTACCATGGGCGGCGCGTGGGGACAAAAAGTGGGGGGGCTAAAAATCAACAGCTTTTTTTTTTTATTTTATTTTTTTTTATTTTTTTTTTCCCCCTCTTTATTTTTTCACCTTTTTCACAATAAAGTTTGACGCAGGCGGGGGGATAAATAACCTTTTTTCTTTTCCTCTTTTTCTTTCTTTTTCCTTTTTCCCTTTTTTCCCCTTTTCCCTTTTTTTCCTTTTTTCCCTTTTGTTCTCGTTCAAAAAAATTTTTAGCCCCTTGTTCCGAAAAAAGTGGGGGGGGCTATAGCCCCAATAGCCCCTTATACGCGCCGCCTATGCCTAGTACCTAGTCAAACATAGTATACTTCTGGTTAACATTACCATAACATCTAGCAGGTTCCAAAATCAGGTATCCGTATGGTTGTTTTCACCGTGGTTTTTTCCGTGCAAATATGGCTTAAATTATTCCCTAAAGTGACCTGATACTCGTGTTAAAATTTCAGCTTGAGTATACGCACGGTTTCCGAGATATGGGGGGGGGGAAGTTCCCCATTGAAAGCATTGAAATGCATGTATTTCAATGCTTTCAATGGGGAACTTTGCCCCCCCCCATATCTCGGAAACCGTGCGTATATTCAAGCTGAAATTTTAACACGAGTATCAGGTCACCTTAGGGAGTAACTGAAGCCATATTTGGTCCAGGATTTCGAGGGGCGAAAAAAAGGGTCCAAATTTGGCCCTTTTTTGGCGAGGCTCTTTGAATGTTTTTACCGACAAAAACAAACTACACAGGGTGATTCTAGGAGTAAATTTTACCGTAAAACCAATGAAGACCTTTTCAAACTTCTGTAAGTTGCGTATTAACAAATATATTTACACTTAAAGTTGCCACACAATGTCCGGTCTCTTTCATTGACTCGCTCTAATGTGCGGCGATGGCTTCACAGAATTTCGGAAAACTTCTCCCCCGTTGATATCTCAGGTCCCGATTTCGTTAACTGTTTAGTTGAAAAGCAACGAGCTCGTTATATTGCAGGTAGTGCCGTTATTGCCTTCATCGCTTCACAGTTCGTTTCTAAAGTGTTAGGAGCTCGTAGACCGATAATCTTTGGCCAATCAATTTTCATTTCTTCAAGACAAAACAAAACTTGCGCCTGTAACTTAGAGATTTTGATTTTACAGCATTCCTCAATGAAAAGTCAACACTCGAGGTAAATTTGAAAAACAACGCTTTTCCTCCGTTTTATACATTTTAAACAATCGATTCGATACAGTGAAAATATCGCTTCATCAACAATTGATTTTTAATGTACGCAGAGTAAAAAAAAGGAAAGAACAACATCGTACAAACATTTTACACAAACCTCGAATGCCAGATTCAAATCCACGCATGAACCAAGCTTTGACCACTTTCTAATAAATCAAACAAATTCACCGGGAGCAACAGTGATAAAGAGAAAGAAAAAGAGATGAAACAAAATAGAAATAGTTGATCGAATCAGGAGACGGCGAATTAAAAGAAATTCAATTGACTAAAACAGTAGCGGATGCAGCTCTCTCTCTCTCTCTCCCTATCTCTCTCTCTCTCTCTCTCTCTCTCTCTCTCTCTCTCTCTCTCTCCCCCTCCTTAAAAATTAACGTGTTAGAAAATGAGAGAATGAGGGACAGTCACGTGACTTCAGCGTTCAGCTCTACCCGCCATCTTCTTCTAGCAAACGTATTTAAATGGACCAAGAGAGGGAGAGAGACAAGTTCCTGGACGCCACTGGATAGGAGACCGGGACCTCACATGAAGATCCCTGGGTTATTTGTTGGCTCTCCCGAGGAAGGAATTAGGAGGGAATGAAGATACATCCCAATCGCACGTGGGGATAAGTAAATTAAAAAGAATGAAGAAGAAAGTTGCACGAGACACCACCTAACTACTGTCCCGACCACCGCACCCAGGTGCAAATAATTTGAATTTCAGGAGAGAGGAATACAGAAATGGGGCTCTTGCAAACTTTTGCTGAGAGCAAATAAATGTTCCAATCTGACGTTAAAACCAGCAAAAATCACCTTAAATAGCCTAAAATTCAGAAATAAACTCACATAAAACTGCTGTAATGACAAGATCGTAACAGCGGTTCAACTTAGGTATCATATAGAAGATTCCGATCTAATTTGTCACTTTCTCAACAAAAGCACATAGACACGTCTCAAATGGGGTTCTTGCAAACTTTTGCTGTGAGCAAATGAGTAGTCTATTCTGATGTAAAAAACAGCGAAAATCACGAAAATCACACTGAGAAAGTCTAAAATTCAGCAATAACCTTACATAACTACTTAAAAGGCAAGGTCGTAATGGCGTTTCGACGCAGGTATCATGGAAGATTCCTATCTAATGTGTCACTTTCTCTTTGGAAACACAGAGGTATGTCTCAATTTAGATAGGAATCTCCCATGATACCTGCGTCTCTCCGCCATTAAGCTCGGTTCCGAGAGTGAATTTCGAGCTTTTTTAGTGTACTTATCGTCATTTTTACAGGTTTTTATGCAAGAATCAACTCTTCAATCCTCTACAGCAAAAGTTCGCAAGAGCCCCATTAGATAGGAATCGACCGTGATACGTCTGTCTCTCTGCCATCAAGCCCGATTCTTATCAAGCAAACTTTAGCGATCGAATATCATTCACTTAAAGAATTGATGATTGCTAACTGATGCCGCTGATCGGTGAAAAATCTAGCGAATGAGAGTCGACTTCTGAATGATATTCTCGTGAAAATGAAAAATGCGATGATATTATTCCATGGCATAACCTCTAAATCAGCTCTGAATGACATGACCATTCTTATCAATAAAACTAGCGTTTTCGAAGCTAAAATTATGTTTGTCTCATAGGAAAATGACTTCTATGCATGGTCTGTACAATAAACTTTATTCGAAAAGTTCGTTTTCTCCGACATTATCGAGGCAAAAGGAGACAAACAGGATAGAAGATGAGATTTCTGACACCGGTTGCAACAATTCAAAATCGAATCTACCTCCGGAGGTGAATTTCCCAAATTTCCAATTGTTGGAATTCAACGGTCTCCGGTGAGACCAACGAAACAATCGAATACCATCAAAATAAAATGCAACTTAATCGAATATCATACGACGGTGAATGATATTCGATCGCTGAAATTCGCCTATTGTTAGAGTGAATTTTGTGATTTTTTAGTGTACTCACCGTCACTTTTACAGGTTTTAATGCAAGAATCGACTGTGCAATCACCTGCAGCAAAAGTTTGCAAGAGCCCCGTTGTTACCAGTGCATTCCGTTTTCTTAAATAGAAGCTACTTATAACAAGACGTTTTACATTGATCAAACGATAGCTCTCTGGTGGTAGAAATCGGCGCTAAACTGTCGAGATTCACGTTGAACAGGAAAATCAATCAAGTTTAACTCATTTGTCCGGTCACCTTGCCATTGATTGTTTTAGCCAGTAGAGTCAATAAAAAAAAACACAAATAATGGCCAAAATTTAATTGATAAATATGTTTAGAGTTTGTCAGACTCTAAAGTTTGGAGATTCAAAAAAGCCAAAAAAATAATAAAACAACATTAAAAATCCCCCCTGCTGAGTTTTTACACAGACATACACTATTTTTTAATGTTGTTTTATTCTTTTTTTTTTTGGCTTCTTTGAATCTCCAAACTTTAGAGTCTGACGACCTCTAAAGGCACTCATCAATTAGAGTCAATGATCATACTTGTAGTTGAATTTCACAGCAGACCCATTCAATAAAACATAACAACTTAATCGACGAGTTTTCATGAGAATATTATGCAGTCACTCAAACCATAATTTCCCATTGATATTGCGGTCATTTTGACTTGCAAAAGACCACGAGAATGATTGAGCGATTGACTTGTTCAGTTTCGTTTTGAACAAAGGAATTAAAAAAAAAAAAAAAAAAAAATCCCCTCACAAAAAAACCGTCACATTCGCTCGGGGCGCTGCGCTGGTTGCATGAGCTGTCACGACACTAATAATCTTTGCTTTCGAGAAAGCATAATCTTCCGTTAAAATCTTTCACTTCCGATACACAATAATCTTTCATTTTATCGCGCTCTGGTGTACGTGAACGAGGCGAGAGAGAGAGTGGTCGCCGAATAAGGGACTACGAACACGCGATTTCCGCGCCCAAGGGGTTGCAAAAGACAGCGAGGGGGAGGGGGGTTACGCGGGAAGCAAGAGGTAATAATAAAAGGGGTAGAGGGAGCAGTGGAGGGGGGGGAGAGGGACGATTATAATGAAAAAGCGCAAGATTGGGGTTAAATAAATACCATGAGACGGGTATCAAAGCACCATTGCCACGTTTTACAAATAAACGGAGAGGAGAATCAAGGAAAGGTCACGCCACTCATAAACGGATCCAAGCATTTGTATCTCTCTATCTCTCTCTCTCTCTCTCTCTCTCTCTCTTTCTCTCTCTCTCTCTCTCTCTCTCTCTCTCTCTCTCTCTCTCTCTCTCTCTCTCTCTCTTTCACTCTCTCTCTCTCTCCCTCCCTCTCCGCCCATTGGAGCGCATGTGATAGAAACGGAAAGAGGAGTCATGTGTCTCACATGATCTCTCCTTTTCTAACTGCGTATGCGTACGTTTGCTTTTAAATGTCCGGAGAGAGAGGCATTGAGGGAGGGAGGGAGAGAGAGAGAGAGAGAGAGAGAGATAGAGAGAGAGAGAGAGAGAGATTGGATTAATTTAGGAAGGCGCCAATAGGACCAAGGTTCCTTTCTACCTTGACGCCAGCTAAACTTTACAGAAAATAAAATAACTATATTTGTACTAATATGAATGTTAATGAAGTAAAGTCAACGTGAAAAGAAAAAAAATAGATAAAAAAAATTATAAATAAATAGATAAAGAATAAATAAATAAATAAATAAATAAAGTAAATAAACAATCGAAGAAACAGTTGGAGTTGGAGAGAGAGAGAGAGAGAGAGAGAGAGAGAGAGAGGAGAGAGAGAGAGAGAGAGGCGCGGTCAGAAAGACAGAGATGTAGAGAGAGGCAGAAAGAGAGATGGTTAGAGAGGGAGAGATCTAGAGAGAGTGAGAGAGAGAGAGAGAGAGAGAGAGAGAGAGAGAGAATGGCACACGACTCGGGGAGACTCGGGGACACTCGGGGTCCTTAAAACTGGAATGCATGCGTCCTCCACTGCGTGGTTATTTGAATTTAATTTGACAACGTTGGCTTAGAACGTCAAAGCGCGTTCATTCTTTGACAATACACAGAATTAAAAGGGGAGAAAACGAGTAAATTAATATTTTTTACCCTCGTCATCAAGAGAAAACTCCGTGTTCCGCGATGGATAGAGAAAAAAAAGAGAAAAAGCCTAAGCGGCCTGATGTAAAGAGCGATAAAGGACGAAGGGGCGCTGCATTTGTCTCTCCTCCAGTCGTTTATTTCCTTCGTTTTCTTCTTCTTTTTTCTTGCCTCACAATAAATTTACGGGCTAGAGTTGCGGATTTCCACGACTTACGTATTCTTCATCGGAAGGCTGTCTAATTCAATAAAAGCTCAACTTGTGCAGATGGGCTCAACTTGTGTGAAGGGGGGGGGGGGGGCTCATGAGACATCATGTGCGCTCGTAGAGCGATATCCAAATGGGCCTGTTGCGTACTTTTTATATAGGAATGTCGCACCTTGATTCTAACGTTAAATTCTGCGAAAATAACGATGTGCACATTAAAAACTTTCAAAATCCACTCATTAACTCAGAAAATACCTTCCATTTCAAACAACCCGCAGTACACTAGACACTATATCACCGACTTATAACTACAAAGATGGAACCATCTCGTTCATGTAAACATGAACAGAACTTACAAACATTGAAATGTTTCGTTTAGATGCGTACATTTCTTATATTATTTTGTAATCTTTGATAAATTGAAAAGATCAGACAGCAAATGCAGCCAATAGTTCATGTATTTAGAAGGGAATTCCATCATTTTGTAGTTACGATGTTGTTTACTTATGCAGGGTGGTTCCGTCTATGTAGTAGTATACCGGTGCAAACAGTGTCTAGTGTAGCGCGGGCTGTTGAAATTGAAATGCTTTCCTGAGTTAATGAGCGGATTTTGAACGTTTTTAATGCGCGCATCGTTATTTTCACCGAATTTAACATGGGAATCCAGGTTCTATATTGTTGTAGCAAAAGTATGCAACGAACCCATTATATTTACCAGAAAAGGTATTTCTGTCTGTTTTCATTGAATAAATGAATTTAGTATTGTTGCTAGACGCAACAGAGAGGATGATACGTGTTTGAAATCCTACTCAAAGAAGTGACAGAATGGACGATCTGATTCTGGCTGGTTTGCCTCAGTTTTTTTTACCTTAGATCAAAAATTGTAATTAATCCAGTAAGAATTTGTTTCAATACTAGATAAAATATTCATAAATTGCATCAAAACGCGATATCTTTGAAGGAAATAAATTGTTTTTAAAGATTTTGAAAAAAAGAGCCTGGATGGGCGAGTGTCTGGGTGCGTAGCATTGGAAGACAAACGACGGTAGCAAACGACATAAGGCCGAATCCGTACTGCTTCTTTTTCAACACTCTTTCAAGGGAAAGGGCCAAGATTGACCCCTTCTGATAGTTGATATCCTCGGGCTAGGAAAAACATACTAAGATAACAACTAGAGCAGCGGCGCGGCGGCTTGTGCTATTTGGCAACACTGTCTTCGTTCCATTTGAATCTATGTTTAACAATCAATTGCTTGTGAAGTGCTGTTTCACTTTCGAATCGACTGTTTTACATACAATCAAATGGAGGGATGACATTGTTGTCAAATTGCACGAGGCCGCCTCTGAACTAGAGGTCAGAGCAGAGGGTAAAAATTGTCTTCAGTGCGCTGACATCATCTCTGTAATGGGGATCTTGCAAACTTTTGCAGTGATCAAATTAATAGTAAAATCTGATGCATAAATCAGCGAAAATCACGAAAATCACACAAAGGAAGTCTAAAATTCAGTACTAAACTCACATGACTGAAATAACGGCGAGTTGGTAATGGCGGTTCAATGCAGATTGCAGGTATCATGGGAGATTCCTATCTATTATCACAGAATAATACAATCAGAACGGAAACTCTGTCGGATTTTGAAGCAAATTCATTTCGCGTCCGCCATGTTGGGATAAAGGATGTTTACATCTGGATTCGCGCTCGAAAAAAAAATTTAGGACATGATCCGCGAAATTTTCATTCTGAAATGCCATTAGAATAAAAGTGAGGCCGGAAACTTGAGGTTTCTTTCCAGAATTTACAGGAATAAATGAGTTTCAACACAAATCACACACGCCGCCATGTTGGGAAATAGGACCACAGCGTTGCCTATTGGTGCCGGTAAATTCCAAACTAGCTTCCGTTGGCTCTTACGGGAGTTTCCGTTCTGATTGTATTATTCTGTGCTATTATGTCACTTCCGCAACGGAAACACAGAGATACGTCTCAATTTAGATAAGGAATTCCCATTATACCTGCGTCTCTTTGCCATTAAGCCTCACTCTGAGTGTGTATTTCGTGATCTATTAGTGTACGCATCGTCATTTTTACAGGGTTTTTTTTTTTTTTTTTTTTTTTTTTTTTAGCGAGAATCAACTCTTCAATACTCTATAGCGAAAGTTTGCAAGAGCCCCATTAAGTTGCATACTCTATTCCCGTTTTTCTTTAAAGCCGTTGCTCATTGCAAAATTATGACCGTGGCCTAAAAAAAAGTTCAAAAGATCCGAGTATCCGAGTACATTCTTTTCAAAGTTCTATCATGGACTGGCCCTTTCTGATGGTTGGAATCCTGGGGCCAGGAAAAAGAGTCGATTCGACGAAGCAGGAAGAAGTGTGTCAAAGATTTGCCATCTCACTCCATTGAGCTTAAATACCTTTGATTTCAACCCCGTCTGTTCCCGGTTCATCTTTCTCTTCTCCGCCCTCCCTCCCGCCCTTTCCTTATTTATTTTCAGTTCCTTCGCGAAGTCTCGCGTTATCAGTCTTTGAAAATGCGGAGTCGAATCCTATCCTCCTTTAGGCGACAGGGACTAGACGCATGGAACTCGCCTTGCATAAAGAGAATGGGGATTTTTTTTTTTTTTTTTTTTTTTTGCAAGTTAAAAGAATCAGGTCAGTTGCGAAACCGTCGAATGAAGAGCTTAAAGAGGGGGGGGGGAGAGAGAAGGGAGAGGATAAAATAGTAGGACTTGAAGTGAGGGGGGGGGGCTATAAGGAGTAAGGATAGAGGAGTAATAGGAAACCGTGAGTCTATAGCGGCAAGACGTGGAATAAATATAATTCAAAGTTAGTCTCGATCTCCTACCGTCGCGTCGTCTTCAAGAATGTTGTCAAGTTGAGCTGAGGAAGCGTGCCGCGCCTTCAAATTAAGGTAGAAGCAACCCCCTGTTACAGAATGAAGGATAACATACGCCACCTGGGCCATTACACAGTAACGGATGCTACAGTTGCACGCACATAAATTAATTTTTTTGTAGTTTTATTATTTTTGGGCTCGATAAAAGTTGTGCAAAGAGAGATGCCATTCACTAAGTCGAACATTTTCATATGCAGGTTATTAAGGTTTCAACCATATTTCACCAAGTTATTGTTGATACAATGAGCGTAACGGATGCTTCGCCGTTTCAGCCTCAGTTTTGCCGCATGATAATCAAAATCAAAACTCTGTGAATTGGACTGATCTAAAAATCTGAGAAAAATCTGAGTGATAGCCAAGGGTATGTGGAACAATATTCTGTGCAGACATTTTCATGTTCATCAAAATTAAGCTTTAAAAAGAGTTAAAGTCCATGTAACGGATGCTACAGCCATTTGTAACGGATGCTACGCGTGCAAAATCATTATGCACAAGTGGGTATGAATAAGGTTTTTAATTGATTTTTTTATGTAAATTATATGTTGTAAGATTATTTTTTAATAAATGAGAGGGAGAATACATAATATAAATAATGGGATTATTAAGGGATAGAATGCTTACTAGACCCTTTTTTTCTTATGATGGCCAAAGCTGATATTTTGGGAATTCAATGCTATGCTGCAGTGTGTTCCAAACCATTTGAATGATGTAAATTCTACAGAGGATGTTGTTTTCCCTTCTCCAAGAGCAATTTCTGATTAGGATCAAAATTAAACTAAAAAAATGAAATTTTTGGTAGCCCAACATTTATTAACCCTTTATTTACTTTTTTTCTCATTTTTAAATTCGTATGCCCAGGCTCAGTTTGATATCGAATGGCCCACCTATTAATGTCTCGGTTGCACTGGAGTACCTATACGAAGAGAGTTAAGACAAGAGGGTTGATCGACCTCGTTTTGGAGCTTTTGGAGCTACACACGAGTAACGTTGTAAAAAAATAACGTCGTTCACGTTGTCAGTGACGTCACTACGCGGCGGGCCCATTTTAAAACAATGTATTTTGGGCCTAAACCTCATCTCCGGAACAATGGGACTTAATGGAGCTCTTGCAAGGTTTTGCTGTTGACAAACGGCCAATCAATTTTGAAGTAAAATGCTGCGAAAATAACGATGAGACCATTAAAAAGTCTAAAACTCACTCCTCGCAGAGAAAACTTAACTTGAAATTTCGGGTGACCACATTTGCATGTATGCACCAACCTTGAATTCTGACCCCAAGCAAAAGAACAGGACATGAAATTAAGTGCCGTCTTCCTCGTTTATTACGCAACGTAGAACTTGTCTGTAAAGTTATCACCGTGCTCCTAATGACTAAATGAGTATAAATGGACCTTTAATTCCTTAAAATTTACTTTTTGAAAGCAAATTCATCAATCTCATTGTTCAAATTCGTAGGTTATGTTCTTTTTTTTGGGGTTCGAGTCCGAGGTTGGTGCATGCATGCAAGGGTGGTCACCCGAAATTTCAAAGGAAGTTTTCTCTGCGAGGAGTGAGTTGTAGACTTTTTCAATGGTCTCATCGTTATTTTCGAAGCATTTTACATTGGAATAGATACTCCATTTGCCTAGAGCAAAACCGTGCAAGAGCTCAATTAGAAATCAAAGGCATATTTGTTCTCAACTCATCAAGTACTTTCATTTTCTTTATAAAAAATACAGCATTTCAGGCCCTTGGAACTGCCCCATTGCAACTAAATCTCTACGATTTTTTTTTTTCTCAGCATAGAAGCCAGTGGCGTCGCGTGCCATCTGGCAACAATGCAACTGCTCCATTTACACTCATTAAAAATATTGAATTTTCCTTGTGCACTGTGCACCCCCTGAATTCGATCTTTTACATGAGTTTAAATGGATATAATACATTGTTGCCAAATTGCACGCGACGCCACTGATAGAAGCTTGCGATTCCCTGACAATCCCCCATTACGACCCGGTTGTGTTTTCGGCTTGGACATGGGGTTAGGTTCAATGAGCTATAACTTTAGAGTGGCGGCGGATTGGTCCACCTTGTGCCACACAGGGTAGAAGGAATCGCGGGAAAAAGCGGAATTTGGACGGCAGATTCCAAGGTTTGAGGTTAAGTTTTGTAGGTAGCTTCCAAGTCGTTTCCGGCGATGCCCGAGTTTGTTCACGGAACGACCGGAAACTACCTACAAAATTTAACCTCAAAATCGATTTTTACGGCAAGATGGCGGCTCCTTAGGTGACAACAATGAACCAGTGGAACGTTCCTTGATGTGCCACTCTAAAGTTATAGCTCATTGGTTAGGTTAGAACTTCTGAGACGCACCGGCATACATAAACAGAGATGTCTGAATCTGTGAACATTTGGCACCCATGCACTCTCCCTGACGATAGTTCCGGGGAAGCATTTAACCCTAACGTCATATATAGCGAGCGGGCGGGCGGGCGCAGAGCGGGAACGCAGTGTGCGGCGAAAAGGAATAACATTTTGTGAGCCGATACGATATGGCTGGCAGCAGCCTCCCTGCCTCCCACCCCCTTCAATCCCACCCCCTCCACCCAAGCAAAAGCTTACTCTTCTTTCTTCTTTTTTTAACGTCAACTTTGATTCAGGAGACTGGAGCAGCGACGACCCCCCCTCCCCCCCCCCCCATCCAATAATCCCCTCCTCTCCCCCCTCCACAAGCTCTTCAACGACCAACCTTTAAAGCGAAAGCTCTTTCCGGTTCAGTTTTCGTGTTTGGTGTTTCGACACGACCGACACCGCGACGAGGATGATGGTTCGAAGATAAAGATTAGTCCCCGACCCCCCCCCCCCCAATTCCCCCCTCCCCACCACTCTCTCCGTACCCTTCGCTACCACATCCACATCCACCCCCGCCCCACCGCATCTTCCCCTCCTCCACTTTGTTACGCTTGAATCGTACGGAGTATGTAAGCATGCTCTCTGGATGAAAAACTTTTTGCCTCCTTATGCTCCGTGCTTCGCACAGCTCACCTACTCTATTTAATGTTATTACTTGTCTATTCAGCGATACCCGGACAGTCTCAACGTGACGTCATCATCAGAAGTCCAGTTAGCTCGCGATGCACTCATTCCACTCTCGGCTCTCGGCTCGCTCCTCGCTCTGCATCCTAACTCTCTCTCTATCTCTCTCTCTCTCTCTCTCTCTTTCAAAAACTTGTTACTACTTTGAGAAATGTCAGATGTCAGAATTAAAAAAAAAAAAAAAAAAAAAAAAACCAGAGGTGGAAATGCTAATTAATAAAGAAAGAGCAGGACGCAAAGGAAGGGTTGCTGATGACATCAATGAAGGAAACCTCAAGGAGGGGGGAGTATGTTAAATATTGATAAAGTAACCAACGATCTTCAATTGTCTTCTTAATATTATACGAATACTTTTCATCTTCAAAAGCCTATTCGTCTTAACTTATCTCAAAAATCAATTAAATCGTTAGTAGCTCTTTTCATTATTTTCTTATAGTCATTGAATACTCAACATCTGTTATGCAAACTTTCTTCGCCTCCTCCTCCCCCCCCCCCCAACCTTAACCAAAAACCTTATAGGCTTAACTTAAAACTAAAATAACAAGTACTACAGTACAAACACTAGAATTCTGGTAATTATTATACAATCCCTTACATAGGTTCCATAATTTCATGTCTCTGGTAATCTTTGTTTTCGTTTTCGTTTTTTTTTTTTTTTCAAAGTAGACTCTGCACATATAAAGTCATCGATTTTTCCCGACTTTCCCGATGATCTGAATCAGAAGTACCTCAGGCTTGAGATATCTTTCCAAGGTCGGGCGGATCCAAACACGCCCCGAAAACGACCAAAAATACCTGATCCTGAGTCTGCCTAACCCGGTAAGCGAAGATAATTATAATTCGATGCCTCAGCGGCAACAAAGCTCAGGGCGAGAGGTGGCGGTGGAGGGAAAAGGGGGTCACAGGAGGCTCGATTTAATTGAATTACACCCTGCTCGACGACTCAATGAGACGCCACTTGATGAAAACGTGCACTGCAGGTTGCCTACACTAACCCACCCCGTTCCCGCCTACTTCATCAATCCCCCTCCTTTGCGACGTCGCCGGATTGAACGACTTTTCCCTACGTTCATAAATATCCATATAAAGCGAGAGCAGCAGCGGCTGGTAAAATACGATACATCGATACATCGATTCACTATGGTCCGAGATCGTCAAAATGTGGCGAAAAATCAGACAACAATTTTGCCATCGATTCATCATTTATAAACTTTCAAGGCCAATGGGTATCATTTTGGGCACCAAATTGATTGGAGGCATCGTGATACTTGAGCTTCTGAATTTCTCCAGTCAGGAATATTTACGAACATTCTCTCTGATTAGCTCCAAACTTCTGCTGTAAGGAAATGAATAGTCCAATCGGATGTAAAAACGGGCAAAAGTCACGAAATTCACGCTGAAAAAGTCTAAAATTCAGTAATAAACTCACAAAACTGCTCTAAAGGCAAGATTGTAATGGCGCTTCAAATCAGGTATCATGGTAGATTCCTGTCTAATTTGTCACTTTCTCTACAGAAACAAAGAGATTTGTCTCAATTTAGATAGGAATCTCCCATGATACCTGCGTCTCTCCGCCATTATGTCCGATTCTGAGAGTGAATTTCGTGATTTTTCTGTGTACTTACTCATCGTCATTTTTACAGGTTTAATGCAAAAATCTACTCTTCAATCCCCCATAGCAAAAGTTTGCAAGAGCCCCATTTTAATCACAGAGGATACTTGAAACAAGTGATTTGAACCGAGTAAGGTCACTGGAAAGTCTTAAATTAAGTTTAAAATGTCAAAAACGATGAATTTTGATGCCTTTTTTTCACTGAATTTTGGTCACTTTTTTTTTTTTACGAACTCAGACCATAGTGCGACGTCTTATCGGTATAAATTTATGGAAAGTAATCTATCCTGATGAAGGTTCAATGGCGCTGCTGCAACTTTTCACTGCAAGCGATTAAAAGATTGATTTACAAGTAAAAATCTGCAAAAATAACGATGGTAGCACAAAAAATTACGAAATCCACTAGGAGACTCTCATCAAATAATACTGTAACTTCATCAAGAAGTGACCAATAAGAGGCGATGTTGTATATTCATTGTATACTCAATTATCATTGCTGTTGTATGAATATCCTTGATATTCGATCTTGTCTCCAAATATTTTCAAACTTAATTGAATAATAGGTGGTAATTTTCAATATTGTATCATATTCATTGAATACTCAACAGACGATTTTCTTTTGACACCGGTGTCATCAGGTGTCACGATACGATTAATCGGGTGTGGGTCACTACTTTGGTGTCTGAATTACTCTATGATTCTTCTTTGTCAGCACAGAGAGAGATAGTGACGAAATTAATATTGGAGTCGCTTATTATTACTGCCCAACGACGCCATTACGCTCACACATTTACAAACATATTACAAGTTTAGAGGAGGATTCGTGAGTTTCTAGTGCTACCATCGTGACTTTCTGAGGTATTTTACATCTGAATCAACCCTTAGATCTCTTACAGCAAAAAAGTGCAACAGCCCTAATGAAACCTTGATATAATCGACACATTTGCATAGTTTTAAAACTGAGAAAAACTGTTGTACACTAGCCACCACAGCGATCTGGCAACGCTGCTTAACTGTTACGCAGAGACTTCACTCTCAACATTTCCGACGGGTGATCCATCCCTCTAACACCTCCCCCCCCAGTCAATCGACAATTGAGTTTGCGAGTCCTCGACCTGCTCACGATGCAAATCCGAAACGCGCTCTATCGGTGACCTTGATAACTGGAGAATTACGAGATTAAAATGACCAGAGCGCCGAACCGTATCTGCCGCGCAGACACAGAGATAAAGAGTGCCCGGGGGGGGGGGGGGGGCGTGTCGGTTGGGGGATCTAACGAATGCAGTACCTACTTCAAAAGTGTGTGAAGAGTTTGGACAGGCAATGAGGCGGTGACTGCAATATAACAGCACATAAAATAAGGGGTATGATCTTTCTGAGTAACTGACATTGTAAATGTGTGCAATCGAATGCAGGTGAAACGCTGCTTCACTAACGAATCGATTTTTTTGCATTGAATCAAATGGAGGGAAAACATTGTTGCCAAAATGCACGAGCCTCCACTGGTTTTACGTACACCCAACAATTCCCTTCAATTGCGAATACCTTTCAATGAGTACTCATAAAACCTAAAGTGCGCTCCTCCGAAAAAATCCTCTTCTTTTACAGCGTCAATGGGGCTATTGCACACTTTTGCTATAAGCGATTGATTAGTCGATTATGGCGTAAAAACCTCAAAAAATAAAGATGGCGGCACTAAAAACTTCCAAAATCCACTCCTAAAATCAATAAACGCAGTTATTTGCGCGAGCGTAATGGTGGCCGAAGGCACTAACAATGGAAGATTCCCATCTAATAATTCTGAAACTCCATCAAGAAGTGACCAATGAGAGACTATACTTTCATTTGACACCGGTGTCACTAGGTGTTGTGGCACCATTCATCGGATGTGGATCATCACTCTGATGACTAATTACTCTGTGAATCACCCTTGTCAACATAGAAAGAGTGACGAAATTAAGATAGGAATCTCCCATTGTTGGTGCCTTCGGCCACCATTACGCTCGCGCAAATAACTGCGTTTATTGAGTTTAGGAGTGTATTTTGGAAGTTTTTAGTGCCGCCATCGTTATTTTTTGACGTTTTTACGCCATAATCGACTAATCAATCGCTTATAGCAAAAGTGTGCAATAGCCCCATTATTCAGAGCGAGTACGATCTTACCGTCATCGCTGTTTTCCCACTTCATGTATGAATTTTAGACGGTTTTACTTCGATTCCCGTGGTTTTCCCTAGCTTTTATATCAGATTTAACTATTCATTTGCTAACACCAATTAAGAACTAAGTTATTTGTTTAGCTAGTAAGAGATGGTATTGTATGAGAAAATAAGTTGTATTATGAATCGATAGATTTAGTTTCAATGTGTTCGTTTAGACTAAGTGTCTATAAATTAAAAAAAAAAAAAAATAAAAAAAATATAAAAATTGCTTACAGCAAAAATTTTGCGAGAGCTCCATTATAATACTAGGAATTAAGTTATGTACAACATCCCACATTGGCTAGGAACTCATTTATCAAACAAGCCACCCTGCTTGAATGCACGCAAATTACAACAGGGCGAGAAACAATCAGGGGCAGGAGAATGACACACAGAGAGAGGGGGAGAGGGAGAGAACGAGATAAAAGAAAGAATTTGCAGGCGACAAAGAAAAAGAGGTAAACACAACTTAGAAGTGACACAACGCCAACGGGGTTGGGTGGCATAGTTGCCAGATTATAACCTACAAATGACCGACTTTTAACGATTAATTCGAATGGGGAAAAATCGGATAGTTATCTGAAAGACGGCAACACTGCTGGTTGGTGATGACGGCAGGGGGGTTGGCGGGGGTGGGATAGGGGGTTACCGGTAGGGGGGCGAAAAGGGGGTTTCAAAATAAATAAGCGACAAGCAGAGCGGTGCAGTGCTGCAGTGCTTTTATTTCGCGAGGAAGCGCTCGTGAATAATTTCCAGGGCGCTGAAAGTTTTCGACTTGGGGGCCAATGATAAACGAGCTCAAAAAGGAAAATGTTTGAACAATAATAGTCACTGCAGAAAAGTTAGCGCGCCAAGAGAGAGGGAGAGAGAGAGAGAGAGAGAGAGAGTAGAGAGAGAGGAGAGAAAGAGAGATGGAGAGGTTGCTAGGAAAGATGCGAGAGAGGAGAGAGAGCTTTTCAGGGGGGATAGGAAGAGGAGTTTGGAGGGGATGAGACAGGGCGGGAACACGAAGGTTAGCATCTGCATGTGCATTGTGCATTACTATTCTCCAGAGGCTCATCCATGAATCTGTCTGGCTCTCGCTCTCTCTCTCTCTTCTCTCTCTCTCTCTCTCTCTCTCTCTCTCTCTCCCCCTCTCTCTCTCTTCTCTCTCTCTCTCTCTCTCTCTCTCTCTCTCTCTCTCTCTCTCTCTCTCTCTCTCTCTCTCTCTCTCTCTCCCTCCTCTCTCCTCTCTCTCTCTCTCTCTCTCTCTCTCTCTCTCTCTCTCTCTCTCTCTCTCTCTCTCTCTCTCTCTCTCTCTCTCTTCATCATTTTTTTCATTCTCTCTCTTTCTGCACCCATCGAAACATACGCGTGAAAAGAGGATGGAAGGTGATGCCATCATGTGACTTCAACTCTTGCCTCTATCTTGTTCCAATACATGACTTCAAACAGACGGAGTGAGAGAGGGGACCGGGGAGGGGGAGAAAGAGAGAAATTCTTCGATACACCTCTGCTCCTCTCTCTTTCAGCGACATTTTTAGGAGGAGTTGCGGGTGGCTATCATTGCAGAGACTCGGAGCACAGTGCATCGAAATACGGGATTCCCCGGACATAATTTTACGGGTAAAACTCAAGATTATGAACACTGGTTCTGATGGGAACAAATGGAATAAATGGAAGGAACCTACACCTTTAACTGAACCAACTCCAGAAAAATCATTCCTTCGACCCAGTGTGCGGGCGGGCGACTCGGGGAAGCAGGGATGCAGGATTACAGGGTGCACGCAAGAGAGGAGAAGTTGCACTCCGAGGAAAATCAGGGATTCAGGGCGAATCTTGACGGCTATAAACAATAGGGGACGCTACGCGGTTGTGATCGCGGCCCGCTCGCTCGCGCTTCAGGGGGGAGAGAGAGGGAGAGATAAAGAGAGAGTGAAGGAGTGAATGAGAGAATGAGAGATAGAAAGAGAAAAATAAAGATACATAAAGAGAGAGGGAGTGGGTAGAGAGAGAGAGAGAGAGAGAGAGGAGAGAGAGAGAGAGAGAGGGAGAGAGAGAGGGAGAGAGAGAGGGAGAGGGAGGGAGAGAGAGAGGGAGAGAGAGAGAGAGAGCTTGGTCGAGCAGGAGTGGACTACCCATACAATGCATTGCGTTGTACTTACAATCGGACACAGATAAAAACGGGAACAAAAAAACAGGAAATGTTAGAGTAGCTGACTGAATAAAAGTTTCTCGGAGAAGTCGGGACCACTCAGACACTGTGAAATTGATTCCGAATCGGGATTGAAAACGACTCGCAAAAAATGTCGATGAATTTAATTTTTCTCTCTTTTTTTTCAATGTTTCGTAACGGCATCTCCGACAGTAAATATCACTATAGGTGTCAATGTTGGGTTAAAATTAGATTTTGAATGATCATGAATAATAAACTAAAATTATTCACATTATTTTCATTATCACTAGACACTATTATCACCGACATGCATACAACTACAGAGACGGAACCGTCGCTTTTATGTAAACATCGACAGAACTTACAAATATTTGAATTTTTTGTTCAGATGGGTACATTTCTTGAATTATTTTGTACTCTTTGATAAGTAAGAAAAGATCAGACGGCAAATGCAGCCAATATTTCATGTATTTCGAAGGAAATTTTACCATTTTGTGGTTACGATGTTGCTTTCGCATGACACGGTGCGGTGGTCCCATCCATGTAGTAGTATGTGTGTGCAAAAAGTGTCTAGATTAGCGCGGACTGTTTGGAATTAAAGTGATTTCCTGAGATAATGAATGGGTCTTCGACGTTTTCAATGAGCGCATCAGTGACGTAGCGTGCAATTTCTCAACGTTGCATTGTGTCCATTTAAACACATGTAAAAGGTCGAATGCGAAGGTGTTCACCGAAAAGCCACTAGTTCGATATGTTTAATGGGTTTAAACGTGCACTGTAAAACGTTGCCAAATTGCACGCTACGCCACTTGTGCGCATCGTTATTTTCGCCGAATTTTACGTGAGAATCAAGGTTCTATATTGTTGTGTAGCAAAAGTTATATCGCAACAGACCCATACCAAAAATTAAGATTTCTTGAAGAGTTAGAACCGTGGTTCATGATTAAATTTTGTTAGAAAATATCTGCAAAGTGTGCGAGTGACATATCGAGTAGAACGTTCAATTTGCCAACATCTAGAGGTTAGCTTCTCCGTATAACACTATTTCTAACTCCTATTTGAACATTTTTAGTCTCAATCAAAAACAAATCCTTTCGAGTAGACATCATCCTTCAGATCAGAGGTGGATCTAGGACGTTGCCTCCTCCTTTCTCATCTTCAGGTATTTTGAACACATGCGATGGCAAAAGATGGAAGGAGAGGCCATCAACTTGCCCTCTTTCCCTTTCTAACTCATGCGTTCTAATGGTGGGTGGAGAGAGATGAAGAGTTGCTAGTAGGTACACCTGCGATCCCAACGTGAGAGAGGTAATCTCTTAAAACATAAGTTTTACCTTGCAGGTGAAATAAAAAAGGATGAGTGGCAAAAATTTGTTCCACAGCCACACCATGCAGTCCAGTGTTGTCAGAACGACGGTAAAGCCGTATCGTCCCCATTTAAATCAATGTAAAACGTACGGCTTTTTCACCCCAATCTGGCAACACTGAGCCACACCATGCACTAACACTAACGTTCAATTTTCCATCGCATTAAATAATGAGGCACATCTGTTCTATTTGAGCTATAAGAAAGCAGGTCTGAATACAATTTCTTACGAAGCACGCGGTGAACGAGTTGTGAAATTTACGGCCCGGAAAAAAGTAGCAAAAAATCAGAGCACTATATAACAGCTGATAAAAAAAAACAAAAACAAAAACAAAAACATTAAATTTCCTTCATACTTATACCTGCTCTGCACGATTAAGTAAGTATATTTTTTTTTAAATAAATGGTTCATAAATAGATTTGAAATAAAAAAATAAAAATAAATGACGTTTTTCAAGCACATTTTTTTAAATAACATTTTAAGTTAATCTAGCGCATGAAATTTAGTACGTTCAAGGGTAAAATTTCATTATGTGCGCTTTAAATGCGTTTTCTAATCGATAATCACTGAAAAAAAATAAATTAAAAAGAGCCGAAGGAGCCTTTTGCAATATCTTCGCGGAGTAAATGTTCTAGCTGTGTATACTGAAGCAATTTGCGGCAGCAATTTGTCGAAGCACTGATTCGGTACAGCAAAAGCAAGAAAAAAGGATGTTATTCTACCGGAGTAGTGCTTCCGTACAACTGCAACTTTTTTTCAGTGGAGCCAGAACTTTTGCTCTGCGAAGCAATTTTAAAAGGCTGCTTCGACTGAACTAAAATTTCGTCCCCCCCCCCCCCCAATGATGATGAGCACCATACTCAAACGATCTCCAGTTTTGATTCATTTAGTGGAGGCCTCAGATGGAACCAAAGCTACGTTCAAATTAATGAATATTTTCTCCTTACTCATTGATGGCTTTTGATAATGAACTACGTCCGAAGACATCTCTGAAACCGCCAATTTACTTACCTGAAACAGACAAGTAAAACAAAAATGGTTAGAAAGAATGGAAAAATAGGAAACCTGATTAACGCAATGTGGCTCATGCAAACTTTTGCGGTAAGCAAATGAACAATAAATGAATATGATGTAAAAACCAGAGAAAACCACGGAAATTACACTATAAACGTCTAAAACTCGGTAATAAACTCACAAAACTGCTATAACGGCAAGATCATAATGGCGATCTGTATCGTGGAAGATTCCTGTCTAATTTGTCACTTTAGAGAATATTCCGTATAAACGCGATTCTGGATGTGACACTTAAAAGATTCGGTTACATCAGGGCGCCTTCAATTCGTCGTATAGGCAGTTCCAACTCCTACGAGTACGAATAGTTAACTACCTACCCAATAAAAACGGAAGAGGGGCGTTCTTATGAACTAACCTGGTCTTATAGGGTTAATGGCCAATGGGGCTCTTGCAAAATGTTGCTATAAGCAAATAAATAGTCCAATCTGATGTAAAGACCAGCGGAAATCACGAAAATCACACTAAGAGAGTGTAAAATTCAGTAATAAACTCACATTACTGTTATAACGGGAAGATCGTAATTGCGGTTTAACGCAGGTATCATGGGAGATTCCTGACTAATTTGTCACTTTCTCTTCAGAAACACAGAGATATGTCTCAATTTAAATAGAAATATCCCATAATACCTGCGTCTCTCCACCATTAAGCCCGATTCTGAGCGTGAATTTAGTGATTTTTTTAGTATGTACTTATCGTTATTTCCACAGATTTTTATGCAAGAATCAACTCTTCAATCGCCTGAAGCAATAGTTTTGAAACGTATCATCACAAACATACATGGGGCAAATTTTCGTGATGTCCCAATGATTTCCCCGTTCAACGTTTACCTTTGCACACATCATGATGTTTTCGGTACAAAAGCGTTAAAAAACATCAAAGCCAACAGACTCATCCAG
This sequence comes from Trialeurodes vaporariorum, assembly GCA_011764245.1. Classification (NCBI taxonomy): domain Eukaryota; kingdom Metazoa; phylum Arthropoda; class Insecta; order Hemiptera; family Aleyrodidae; genus Trialeurodes; species Trialeurodes vaporariorum. Next base: position 9,207,004 of record VMOF01000320.1, on the reverse strand, counting down.
TCCGCTCAACGACTTGGAACTTGGTGAGATGAGATGTGATGCGATTGGCATGAACTGAGGAATTTGCCTTTCCCTCTCTCATTTGAATAAATGCGTTGGAAAAGGTCGTACAAAGATAGGGGCTAAAACTAAAAGTTAAAATTAAATTAACAGAAAAGGAGAGGGAGAGAGAGAGGGAAAGAGAGAGAGAGAGAGAGAGAGAGGAGAGAGAGAGAGAGAGAGAGAGAGAGAGAGAGAGGAGAGGGGAAAGAGGGGAGAGAGAGAGAGAGAGAGAGAGGAGGAGAGAGAGAGAGAGAGAGAGAGAGAGAGAGAGAGAAGAGAGAGTGAGAGAGAGAGAGAGAGAAAGAGAGAGAGGGAGAGAAATTCCTGTATCCATTCATGACGATTGGTGCCTCAAAAATCACTCTAATGGTTGTCAAATTCGGGTGCATTGGTGCAACGGTTGGCATCCAAGAGCCGCTCAAAGAACGATGATTCGCCTGGAGAAATCTAATGAATTGCATTCTAATGAATCTAATGAGCTGCCGCGTCGTGTATATTTAATGGAATTTTTCAATTCACCGATGACTCCATCGGTTGAGAGAAGATTACAGAGTTCAGTTCAGATTTATGACAGGAATGCACGAAAATATTTTCATCTGTAATCTGTTCCCATCCATTGGAGTCATCGATGGCTTTGAAAAACTTGCGGATATTTTAATAACTAAACGGCGATTGCACCTATTGAAAAAAAAAAAAAAAAAAAAAAAAAAAAAAAAAAAAAAAAAAAAAAAAAAAACAGATCAGAGTATTATCGTGCATTTAGAGCAGCTGTTTTGCGTATAACTATAATAATGACATTTTTCAATTCACCGATGATTCCGCCGATTGAGAAAAGTTTACACAGTCCAGTTCAGTGTACGACTGTACTGCACGAAAAAACACTGATCTGAAATCTTTTCCAACCGGTGGAGTCGTCGGTGACTTTGAAAAACGTGTGGCTATTATAATAAATAATTTAACAGCGAGTGTACCGATTAAGAAAAGATTACAGATCAGAGTTTTTTCGTACATTACAGTCACACACTGAACTGAACTGTTTAATCTTTTTTCAACCGGTGGAATCATCTGTGAATTGCAAAATGCTGTTAATTATACGCAAAACGGCAGCTCTGCCGTAAAGGTGAGGTGAAACAAATCGACGGTTCTTTTTTTATAGGGAGGAGGGACTAAGAATCGCTTGGAAAAACGAGCCACTCTGGCACCCCCCCCCCCCCACCGATACGAAAAACTTTGACAGAAATGAAAATAATGCTGATGATAAGTGGCCTTAGCAAATGCTCCCATCCGCGAAACGAAATCTAAAACTTTTCCGCCTCAATGGTCAAACATAGCGCGACAAGCTCGCCTCGCACACAGTATACAGGGTGGAAAAAAAGTCCCGGCACCCCTTCATAACTTCTGAACGGCTGTAGATAAAAGAACCAAACTTAAGGGATGTTTATAACTTAAAAGGAACTATAATTTGAAAGGGTCGAAATTTTGGGACCCCACATCGTTTTTGAGATGGGCCCCCTAGAGGGGCCTAAACGTCAAACATTTTCGGAGGTGCTAAATCCTATTTTAACTAAATTTGTGTCAAAGTAGTATTTTTTTCTGAAAAGGGTTTGCTTTTTGAAGTATTTTAAAACCCCTAAATTTTTAAATTCCGGTATCTCGAATTGGAGGGATGATTTTCTGAAAATAGGTCCATGCCGAACTTTGACCTTCGGTATATCGAAAACGAAAAACGATATTGACCTTCGGTTTGTGCCAAAGGTCTTAGAATTTAATGCTCTTTCAAATGATGTATCACAAGAAAGGGGGTGCCATTTGAAAATTTTGGGTTGGGGTTGGGTTGGGTACCCCCTCTTAAGAGGGAGGCCCCAAAATGTTGACCCTCTCAAAAGATAGTTCCTTTTAAGTTTATAAACATCCCCCAAATTTGGTTCTTCTATCTGCTGCCGTTCTAAAGTTATGGAGGGGCGCCGGGACTTTTGGCCCACCCTGTAGACAGAGCGCGGGAGCTTTAAAAAGTCACGCGGGGCGAAAAGCTACCGAGCATTAACGCGAACGGAGGAAGAGAGAGGGGAGAGGGAGAGAGGAGAGAGGAAGAGAGTAGAGAAACAAAGTGAAATTCTGACACTGTCTAGCACATCCTTACCGCTAACAACATGATTGCCAACTCAGACGGAAGTTAAATATCCGCGAAAAGAAACTGTAATTCGATCAAATACTTCGAAATTTCTTCTCGAACAATAGTTGCAAGTAAGAATTGGAAACGCGAACTTAAAAAAAAAAAAAAAAAAAAAAAAAAAAAAATCTCGCGTTTACCAGCGAAAAGTTAAAGTTTTCGTAGATGATGAGCTTATCATTCTTCCGTGAAATTTTACACTCTATAAATAACGTCTGCGGGCCAATCATTTTACTTTTGAGTTAAACCGCTTGTTAAGACTATTGGTGAGTGACGGTATTGATCGATAATAAGGCAGTCGCAAGGGTCTGAAATGTTGTGTTTTTTATGAAGAAAATGATAGTATTTGATGCGCTGAGAACAATGGTGCCTTTGATTTTTTCCCAAAGTGTCCCGGTTTTGGAGATACACATCACGTATAAAAATATAAAAAATTGTGTGCGTAGAGATGTCACTACGCGGAATTCTCACTTGAAACTATGTATTTTGGGCCAAAATCTCATCTTCGGAACAATGGGCCTTAATTAGAAACCAAAGGCACCTTTGTTCTCAACTCATCACGTACTTTCATTTTCTTCATCAAAAACACAACATTTCAGACCCTTTGCAAATGCCCCATTTGGAAGACATAACAGTTACTATGGTCACCATCGTATTAAATTGATCGTTATACATAACGGGTTAAGCTTAAGCTCCTTCATCACGTTTTTATGACCTTTATTTTTTTAGTAAATTTTAAACACAAAAGGTAAAGCAAAAGTTTTATAATCAAGTAGATTTCAGTCATCAGTCTTGTAGAAGTGGAAGTTATCTTAATGTTGTTATACGTTCCTGTACCTGTTTTTTCTGTACTTGTATCAAAAGTAAACATGCTTGTTGATGACTTTGTTACAATCTCCGCTGTGTTTTTCTAATATTTTTTTATCGGTCATATTCAATTTCCTATCAATCTGCATCATGCACTGAGAGAAATCACTGCTTTAAAAACAAGAGAACACGTTTACTTGCGACAGTTTTCCTTGCGCGAAGTAAGGTTCTTTAGCATGAAAGAGAATCACTGTCAGAACAAGGAATCTTTTACTTGTAGCTGCAGACATTTTCCTTGGGTTAAAGGAATTCCCCCTTAGTCAATATTTCACTGTGCAGTTTCTTTAATACAAACGAAATACACCTTGGATTAAAAAAAGAATTCTCTCAGTGAGAGATTTAGTCTTATAGAGGTGGAAGTTGACTCAATTTTCATCTGTTTTTGTACCAATTTCTGTAGTTTTCTGTATTTATATCAAAAGTAAACATGCTTGTTAATGACTTTGTTACAATCTCATCAGCTGTCTTTTTCTAATATTGTTTAATTGGTCATATTCAATTTTCTATTAACCTGCATCATGAGAGAGGAAATTTCTAAAAAAGGAAAATAGAAAATCCGGCAATCTTTATAGTGTCGGCTAGTCGCAGCCAAAGTCGCCAGCGTGTTAATGGAAACACGTTCTACTAAGTAGAATGAATGAACTTGCTTCAGAGCGAGGTACGGAGTATAGTTTTTCCACCGCGAAGCTTGAAAACTGCAACGAAGAAATGCGCGTCTTGTGGACTCTCGCGTCTCGGGGAGAGGGGCGGGGGGGGGGGGGGTGAGAGCGCGCCGGAAATCGGAAGCACTACTGGATTATAGCATCCTGAAACTTTGGTGGGGTCGAAGGAAAGGTGGGGGGCGGGGGGGAGGAGGTTGGAAAGAGGGAGTTGAGCCCAGCCCAAGCCCCGCCTCCTCTAACCCTTCTTTATCATATAGGAGCTGCATCTCGTGACTCGCGAGACAATAAATGCGGGAGAGGCGAGTTCAGACGACACGACGCGCGATGAGACAACGGCGTAGGCGGCAGCGATGCCAAACTTTATCATTTATTTATTTATTTTTTTTTTTATTTATTTTTTTATTTATTTTTTTTTTTATTTTTTTTTTTATTTTATTTTTTTTTATTTTTTTATTCATCTATTTATTTATTTATCTATTTATTTTACGGTATATAGCTCTATGCATCTCAGACTGGAGCGTTCAACGAGAGTACTCCAGGCCGGGTTACCCACTTCCCCGCTTTTCTGGGGCAAAGGTGAAGTTAGGTTGAAAGGAAGAAAGAGGAAAAGGAGGAAACAACATGCAATTTAACCTTAAGGGTTACAGTACAGAGGGAGGAAATTCAGGCTAACCCATGAATTTCCTCACTAGCCTACTCGTACCTAATAACGCTGCTTTCTGTAATTCTAGGTATGTGCTTTTCTTTAAACCAATCGAGTTTTTTATTTATTTATTTATCTATTTATTAATTTATTAAAAAATTGGTATAAAGATCCAACTGTAATCATGGGCGCCCGGCGCCCGCAGACAAATTCCCAAGGGGGGGGGGGGGCCAAATTGTTGAACCTCAAAGGAAGATCTAGGAGACTAGGAGACCCCCCCCCCCCCGGGGCAAAGGTAAAACTTTTTTTTCCATCCGAATGGTGTACAATTATTAAGCCATGGTAGGTGTATCAAATAATATAATATTAATAATTTTGAAGTGTTTGATATAAAGGATAAAGGGACAGCAGACCAAGATACCAAGGTAAATGTTTTTTATTCTACTATTCCTTGCAAAAAAAAAAAAATGAATTAAAATTACAAAATAAACAAATAATCAAGCTTGTTAACTATTACTCCTTTGATTAACATTGTATTCCCTTTTTTCCTTTCATTTTTTACTGTGAAATTTTGACTTTTTGAATTCCAGGGGGGCAAGTGCCCCCTCTTGCCCCGCGCTGAGGGCGCCCATTCCTGAAATGGTAGCTATAATACAAGTCACAGAAACTACATAATATTAAATTAACACAACTCCATGTGGACAATAAGAACCGACCACAAATTATAAATCAACAAATTAAGATCAGTTATTTATGACAAATTGTCGACAAATTTTTCTTGGGATTAAAAGTGCGGTACAGCCAACGAGACGTACAGCAAGGAAGGTACATAAGTATGTACATGTTATGAATCCTATCCCACAGTGAGGCAACATGAGCGATATGATTCTGGTTTGTTTGCCTCATTTTCCTTAACAATATTAACACAATCGCAAAATAAAAGGCCGAAAACACAGTACAAATAAATTATTCAAATGGGAACCAGGTCATCAACATAACGACGTTTTTAGTTCCCATTTTAATCATTTATTTGCAATTTTCTTAACCGTAAATCAAAAATAATTGTACTGAATACAGTGGAAATTGAATTTACACGAAAGTGCAATTGCTTCAGAGTGGTTATCTGGTCACAGAACTCTAAAACAACTATCCAGGTGAAAAGATTTTGTTTGTCTCTGTTAGGTGTCAGTTTCTTTTTCAGCGGCGTAAACGGAGGTAGAGGGGATATGGACAGGACACCCCCTCCCTCCTTTACACCAAAATTTACCCTGAAAAAATGTAATTTTTTGCATTTTCAGAGAAATTTTGCAAAAGTTTTACATTCGCCCCTGTCTTGAGAATTTTTGGAACCAACCCCCCCCCCCCCCACACACACCATCGAAAAATTCCTGGCTACGCCACTGGTTTCTTCTTCGTGCAAATACTTCCAAAGGAAACGGTTTTATCGATTTCTGCGTCCAGCTAGCCACTCTTAAACACTTTGAACTTTCGTTTAAAACTAATTGCAAGTGGATTCGTAATTCATTCATTTTTTTTTTTTTTTTTTTTTTTTTTTTTTTTTTTTTTTTTTTATTAGTTTATTTTTTATTTTATTTTTTTTTTATAAATGTTAACCCTCCAAATCCGGCACTATAAAACCCTTCTCACAAATTCTTTATCAATCTCAATGAATAGAATGATTTTTTCTCCTTCAGATTGATGTGCACAGGGATTTTATTCAAAAATACATTCCAAAACAAGTTGATTTGGTGGTACAAATGTGTACTGTCAGGATACAAAAGGTTAAAGGCTAAAAAATAAGAGACAGACAAACCGAGCCTGTGTGAAAAATTTTCAAAAGAGATTTCCAACATGGCTGCTTCCGTACTGCCTCAAAAGCACATACCACAAATCCTCTCTATCGCCATGGCTCGGTGGTTACAGTGGACGATTACTTCCTGAAAAGTGGCAACGTTGGTGAGCATGCTGTAACGAGTCTTTGAATTAAGTCGTCGAATGCAACTTTACGACCCAAGAGTTGGATAGTTGCACCAGAGCTGGGACAATAAAACTATCGATTGTTTTCTTTCAATGTCAAAATCGACGCGGCCAACACAATCGAGACAGTGTTACTCCTGCAAACTTTTGCTGCAAAAATTGAAAAGTTGATTCTTGCCTAAAATCCTGTAAAAATGACGATGAGAACCCTAAAAAATCTCGAAATTCACTCTCAGAATCGGGCTTAATGGCGGAGAGACGGAGGTATCATGAGAAATTCCTATCTAATTTGAAACATAATATCTCTATGTTTCCATAGAGAAAGTTACAAATTAGACAGGAATCTCTTGTGATACCAGCGCTGAACCGCCATTACGATCTTGCCGTTATAGCAGTTTTGTGAGTTAATTACTAAATTTCAGACTTTTTTCAGTGTGATTTTCGCTTGTTTTTACACCAGATTGGACTATCCATTTGCGCACAGACAAAGTTTGCAAGAGAGCCTCGTTCTCAATATCGACTTTAAGAAGTTTCTTCTGCGTTTAGTGCTGATTTCTGCCACCAGAGCGCTACCGTTCGATTAATGTCAAATTACAGGCCGAAAGTCATTTATATTCAAGAAAACGGAGTGTCAGTTACTAGATAATCATCTGAAGAACTACATCTCTGCAAAATATCTCGTCGATAACATCAAAAATATGGCTGTAAGTATCAACAAATGAACAAGCATTTCGATACAAGAATCGATTTGTCATATTCCAATTTCTGGTACTTTCAGCCTTATTTTTGAAGCTAATGACGAGATTTTTTGAAGAGACGTTCTTCAGATGATTATCTAGTAACCGATGCTCCGTTTTCTTAAATATAAATTACTTTCGGCCTGCAATTTGACTTTAATCGAATGGTGGCAGAAATCGGCACTAAACGCTGAAGGAATCACCTTCAGGATACCGATATGGCAAAGAAGGGTACGTTCAAAAAAGAATAAAACAAAAGGCGAAAAGAAAACAGTTATAGGGATCAGGAAAAAAAGGAGACTAAAGACTAAGGAAATTTCTTTAAAACTGCGTACAAGCAATAAAAACGAAAGAAAGAGAGAAAAACCGAAGGAGAGAAGTCCACCCTACTTTCCGTTAAGAGACGAAAGAGCCAAACAAAAGAAGAAGGAAAAAGGGACCGTTCCGCACTAAATCTACTTTAAAGTCATGTTTTCCTCACAGGGTTGTCACATTGAACGTTTCACTTTCGAGGACGCGGAAGGATATTTTCGATTCTTCTCACCAAACTGGCAACCCTGCTAGGCTCCTTCGAATGAAACTTGCAATGCATCCGGTTAAAGTGTACCGCACTACAATGTTGACAAGGGCATAATAAAAACAAACAATGGGAAATAGCACGAGCGTGTATACTGATGTAAGTCTTACGAATTCGTCGATATTTTCTATCGAAGAAAATACTTCAAAGTTTCTTACACCGGAAACGGATATGGATTTACAATCAAATGAGGTGAAAGACATTGGGTCCGTTGCAAAGTTTTGCTGCAGCGACTCTGAGCATACACGGAAAAAAAAAAGACTGGTAGACTTTATCATCGGCACAGCTGATTTTGGAGTCTGCCATCGAGTAAAGTAAATTTAACGTACAAGCAGAGCCATTAGTCCTGCGTCGACGATTCGACGCAACCCGCACTACACGTAGCCCGAACCTTTCTCCGTCTTGAGAGAACAAAAGAAAAGAAAGATAAGAGAGCGTTAACTGCACATGTAATGCGGGTTGCGTCGAATAGTCGACGCAGGACTTATGGCTCTGATTGTACCTTTGTGGTACATTAAGATAACCTATTGGTACATTTCACTATAAGGTTGGTTGCATTTACTATACTTGATAGCAGACTCCAAAATCAGCTATGCCGATGGTAGAATGGGTCTGTTTGCAAACTTTTACTACAAAGATTAAAAGTGTTTAATCTGATGTCAAATCGCCTGAATAGTCCATTGGTGGCATCAGAAAGTCATGATATTCAATAATAAACTCACAAGAGGCGTTTCATGAAATCCAAGATGGCGGAGAAATATCGAGCAATTTGTATGCATGCACCACGAACATCCAAGGATGGCTAACTTTGACAACCTCATTGGAGGTAGAGGTTATGTGATTGGTTGTGATCGATATTGTGAGGTTGGCTATTCTTGGATGTTCGTGGTGCATGCATACAAATTGCTCGATATTTCTACGCCATCTTGGATTTCCTTAAACGCCTCTTATGAGTTTATTATTGCATTTTATGACTTTCTGATGCCACCAATGGACTTTTCAGGCGATTTGACATCAGATTAAACACTCTTAATCGTTGTAGTAAAAGTTTGCAACAGACCCATTCTAACAGTCATGTTTTTCCGTGTAGCTTCAAGTTCAAAATATGGGGCAAAAATAACCAAGAAGTCACTTAAAATGACTGAAAGTCACTCCGAAATTTAAGAATAGCGAGCGAAGAGTCCCTTTCAAATTGCTGAAAGATGCCTTCCAAAATCAAGGAGAATATAAAGGCACGATAAAGCTTTATGAAAAAATCAAAAATCGTTGACCGGTGGAAATGAATAAAAACAGTCGTAAGTGACTCATGAAGGCTAAAACAGGCGAAATTCACTTTATAGCCAATTTGAGTTAATGACGCAGTATTTGTTGAATTTTCCTCGTTCCACTGTGACAGATATATTGTTTTAGGTTCAAACGCATTTCCTGAGTTTACGAGTAAATTTTAGACATTTTTATACTCCCAACGTAATTTTCACGTAACTTCACTCTAGCATAAGATCTCTTTGCTGGAATATAAAAAAAAAGCTTGCAACTAAACCATTTTCATCGACAGAAAAAGGTACAAAATCATTTGATGAGGTTATTTACATAATTCTGCAAACTTGCACCATTCTCGAACGACTTTTAAAGACTATTTTTTTCAATAGTTTTTCCTTTTTTCCCTGAATTGGATCTTTTGGCACGGAAATCGAAAGATGAGTCCGGTTACCGGGGTGATGGGGGGTGACCGGGGGGGGAGGAAGGGGGAGAATGGGGGAATAGGGGGGGGGGGTGGTTTGCGAAAGGGGACGCAGGAAATTCGAAACGCGAGCGTATAAATTCACGCTAACGGAGATCGAAAAAAAAGGGCCGCGTACCGGAGCCCAGTCTCAGTATCCATGAGGATTGGAAATATAACTTAAATACGGTCTGTCGTGGACGGGGGGAGTGAAAGGGGGTTGAAAAAGGGTGGGGGGTCGAAAAGGGGAGAATTAAAATAAACTCTCGCAAGAAAGAAGTTTAAACGGGGTAAAATTTAATCTGCCGGCGCACCCGACGAGACCCGCGTGGACCACCGCACCGCGACACCGCTCGCTAGACCAAAATATGTACTGTCGCGGACAAAAAGAATGGCAGACGCGTCTCCTTGAAGTAGGCCCCCCGCCGTACAAATCTCAATGAATTTAAGCATTAAAGGTGGCCTACCTTAGTGCCTCCAAGGAGTCGTCTGACATTTTTTTTTGTTGTTCCCGACTGTACTTTTCCAGACAAGAGAAGTTTAATAGTGTCTGGCCTCGAAAACCCAAAATTTAACCTTTTATGGACCAAGCCTGAGTTTACTCGTTTTTCTCCTCTAGCATATTTCACATTGTGTTTTCAGGCGCCTTCAATTCGTCGTTTAGGCAATTCCAACTCCCCCGAGTACGAACAGTAAACTACCTTCCCTATGTAAACGGGAGAGTGGCGTTCTCTTTAACTAACCTCGCCTTCAATTCGTCTTATAGGCAATTTTAACTCCCCCGAGTACCAATAATTAACTGCCTTCCCTACGTAAAAGGAAGATTGCCGTTCTTTTGAACTAACCTGGCCCTTACCAGCGGGTTAGGAACTAGTCATGCTGGACTTAAAACAAGTATTCCCACTTTAACGGAGCAGAAACTTCAAGCTTTCACTGGTTTTGCTGTCACATCAACACTTGGTCGAGAAGGGGAGGATAAAAAAAAATAATTCATTGAATGTTGGTATCACAAGTACCGTCGATTTCTTCCCAGTGCTATCACACAGGTAACACAAAATTAACACGATTCTCAACGATAGCAATCAAGGAACGACAAACATACAGTTATACAGGTTTGCAGTAATGTCCCAAGCGACGAACTTACGACTATAATTAATTGTTTTTTGTTTGTTTTTTTTTTTTTTTTTTTTTTGCTGTTATTTTTTAACGTTGCATTACAACACTCTATGACACTGGCGCAACCAGGATCTCTTCCATCTCCCTTATTTCCCATTTGAATGTAAAAGTAGGAAAAAGACAGAAAGAGGGGGTTTCATCCCCTAGTCCAATGACCATCCTTGTCTAATATACGTTTCTTAATGGAGAAAAGAGAGAGATGCAGAAACTCTTGTTGCGCTACTGCTCTATGAACAAGTTCATTCTGGGTGTATATTCAAAATTTCAGGTCAAAATATTTCTTGAAACGTCAAAAACGTTATTCCATGCGCCTCCTGCCCTTCTGTAAAGTTGGAAAACGGGTACATTGCGAATTTTAGCTACAGCTACAGAAATGGACCATTCTGAAGTAAAACTACATGAAAATCACGTTAAAAACACTAGAAAGTTCCAAAATTGACTCACAAACTCAGTAAATACGTTTAACAAAATTCCAAGACGGTCGTCAAATGAGTTGGTCACAATGGAGCAGAGCTGCCGATTTGCGTAGATTTAATGACATTTTTAAATTCACCGATGATTCAAACGGTTTAGAAAAGATTACATAGCGCAATTCAGTGTATGACTGTAATGCACGAAAATACTCTGATCTGTAATCTTTTTTCAATCGGTGGAAACGCCGTTAATTAATTAAAATATCCACAAGTTTTCAAAGTTATCGACGACTCGACTACCGGTTGAGAAAATGATAAAAGACCCTAGTATTTTCGTGCATTACAGTCATACACTGAACTAACCTCTGTAATCTTTTCTCAATCGGTGGAATCTTCGATGATTTTCAAAATGCAATTAAATCTACGCAAATCGGCAGCTCTGCAATGGAGTAGTCCCATCGAATCGGAACTTTCAATGAATCGTCCCTTTATAAATATGTAGCAAAAGTTTGCAAGAGACCCATCAACGCTTGTATTAAGAAGTGTCGATTGTCTCCCTCTACTGAAGTCACGAGATGGATGGTCAGGTCATTTCTTCCTTCATTTTCTAACACCAAGTGTTCAAATAGGTAAAGAGGAAGGAGGATGAAAGCCTGGATCCGCCACTGATAACGATGTTCCGATCCGGTACGCGCTAGGACCGCCCGCCCGGGTGCATGCCCGCGCCAGCTCGTTGCGTTGCTGGGCGGCGAACGCAGTACAGTAGGATCCTACACCTACAGTAGGATGGTGGCGGCCGAGTATACGTATACCTTGAGTCCCTTTACACGGTGGGCCAAGGTGGGCCGTGCCGGCCCTAGAGAGGTGCCCTCTCTATAACTTTTGAACGTCTGCAGACAGGGGCGGCGCGTGGGTCTAAAAAATGAGGGGGCTTGAACTTGACGACCGGTTTTTTTTTTTTTTTTTTTGCTTGTAGGTTATAAACCAAGAAAAAGTTGTATTTACCAGCCCAAATTTCCTGGAAAAGTGGGGGGGTGGTTAAGGCCTCTCCCCCTATAGCCCTTATGACGCGCCGCCACTGGCTGCAGATATGCGAACCAAACTTATTGGATGTTTATGACTTAAAATAAACTATCTTTTGAGGGGGTCACAATTTCGGGGTCCCACCAACTCGAAATTTTCAAACGGTACCCTCTATCTTGTGATTACATCGCTTGAAAGGTCATAAAATTCTTAGACTTTTGGCGCAAACCGAAGGTCGATATCGTTCTTCGTTTTCGATAAATCGAAAGTCAAAGTTCGATATGGACCTATTTTCAAAAAAACCATTCCTCCACTTAGAGATTCCAAAATTTAAAAAAACTAGTAGTCTAAAAAACTCTGAAAAGAAGTTCTTTTCAGAAAAAAAATCGGCTTTGACACAAGTTTACTTAAACTTAGGATTTAGCGCCCCCGAAAATTTTTAACGTTTAGGCCCCTCAGGAGGGCCTATCTCAAAGACTCTGTGAGACAACCCCTATCGTGTCATACATCGATCGGAAGGGCATTAAAAACTGAGCATTTTGGCGCAAATTAGAGGTTGATATCTTTTTTCTCGTTCGAGATATCGAATTTTGTAAGTCGAATTTTGACATTTGATATCCTTAAGGAGAGGCATTCTAGGCATCCATCTGAAGCGGTAGCAATAAGGGTGGAAAGGACTGTTCACAGATAGAGGCAACTGGAATGGGTCCGTTGCAAACTTTTGCTACAGCGATAGAGAGTTAAATCTTAAGTAAATTCAGGTGAAAAGTCCATTGGTGGTATCAGAAAGTCATAAAATGCAGTATTTAACTCATGAGAGGCGTTTAACTGAAACCCAAGATGGCGGTAAAATATCGAGCAACCTGTGTGCACGCACTGTGAACATCCATGATGGGCAACGTTAACTACCTCACAGCATCGGAGGTTATGAGTTTGTTTGCGTTGTGATTGGTTGTGATCGATGTTGTGAGGTTGGCCATATTGAATGTTCATGGTGCTTGCACACAGGTTGATCGATATTTTACCGCCATCTTGGATTTCAGTTAAATGCCTCTGGTGAGTTTGTTATTGCATTTTATGACTTTCTGCTGCCACCAATGGACTTTTCGCGCGATTTTACATGAGATTGATCACTCTATAGCGCTGTAGCAAAAGTTTGCAACAGACCCATTAGGTGGTATATATTTTGGGCTCCTGTTTTCTTGGCCCAACTGTACCTGCTTCGATACTTGATACGTGCAGCTGCGCGCAAGCGCAAAGAAGCTTCTCGCGGACATCGAAAAATGATCAGGAGAATCCAAGCAGTGGCGTCGCGTGCCATCTGGCAACAATGCAACTGCTCCATTTAAACTCATTAAATATATCGGATTTTCCTTGTGCACTGTGCACCCCCTGAATTTGATCTTTTACATGAGTTTAAATGGATAGAATACATTGTTACCAAACTGCACGCGACGCCACTGAATCCAAGGGAATCGCAAGTTCCATACCAGAGTGCTACGAACGCAGAACGGTGGAGCGCAAATTGGCGAGCGGCATGATGGGCGTTGAAGGGGTGAGGTCAACATCGGGCGTCGAGGAGTAAAAATGCGAGCGAGTGTGGGAGGGGGCGGAGGAGGGGGAGGGGGGAGAGGCGCGTCGAAATTAAATTAGAGGGGACAAACGTCGAAAATTACACGAGTACGAGACGGAGACGATTCATTTCACAAAAAAAAAAAAAAAAAAAAAAAAAAAAAAAAAAAAAAAAAAAAAACCTCCCCTCATACTGTTTCATTCCATCCCATCCAGCGCCGCCGACACCAATGGCGGCTCGTGAGTAACGACGTATCGTTATCCCTTCCGTATGAACCCACGTTAAATAAATCGCTTCTTCGGTGGCTCGATCGAGCGTCTGAGGGATCGATTATTTTGTATAGGTTCAAATGGGAGAAAAACTTCGGATCGCTTGTTCATGAACCGCCGCGCTGTACGTTGTACTAGCGGAAACAAAGAAATCTGGCCAAGAGGCCAGGGTACGCAAAACGCAATAAACAATACACAGGGTGTGAGGAAAATCTCCCTCCACCCCCTTGTCTAACTTTTGAACGGTTGAAGATAAAAAAAAACGAAACTCGGGGGATGTTTATAACTTAATGGGAACTACTTTTTGACGTATCCAAAATTTCCGGGGGGCGCCCTTAAGGGAGGGATTTCGCCCCCTAACTAAAAATTTTCAAATAGCAACCCCTATCTTGTGATACCTCGTTTTAAAGGGCATAAAATTCTAAGACTTTTGGCGCAAACCGGAGGTCGATATCGTTTTTGGTTTTCGATAAATCGAATGACAAAGTTGGTTTTTACCCATTGGCAAATTTCAAGGAGGGGGGAGGAGTGGGGAGGAGAGGGGAGAAGGAGGAGTGGGGAGGGGGGAGGATCGAGATGAAAACAAACCAAGCTGCAGTTAAACAGTTAAACTAATTATTTATTTCCTGACCGTTAGTAAATTTCTAGGAGTGAATTAGTTAGCGCAAAGGGAAAGGCAACGAACGGGACCAGGACAAGGCGCGCGACAAGTCCTGAATCGTTAACTAAGTCCCTCGTAAAACTTTCCCCCTCCCTCTCCTTGCGGGATTCGGGATCCCTCAGACATTGTGCACAAGGACCTAGGTTATCGCCCGCTAATAAATAAATAATCAACCCGAGCCAGCCCGCGCTCCTGTGAAGCAAGGGATACAGGGATGGTTGCGACTTGAAATTTGGATGGGTCGAGGAGATTGGGGGGGGGGGAGAGAAAGAAGGGCGGGGGCGGGGTCAACGAGGGAGCTTCTGTGTAGGGTGGATGTTGATTAGTTATTTGTTCGCGTAGATCCATGTAAATTTTCGCCCCTTTACACAAATACAGCTTTCACGGTGTTGTCAAGATACGAGAATGATCGAAGAGCTATATCTTCAGTGGCGGTGCGTGCAATCTGGCAACATTCCATGTAGTCCATTTAAAGACATGAAAAATATCGAAATATCAGAGGTGCACTCGTGAGTAGTGCCCTTGAATCGATATTTTCCATAGGTTTTCAAGGACTAAATGCGACGCTGTCAGCTTACGCACGTGCCGCCCCTGTATCCATCTATATCCAGGGACCAATAAATGTACGGTACGGACGGTTTCTTGTTCTCGACCCCAAGTAGCGAATCCTCGCTTCCGATTGGTTAGGACTGCACCTAAAGTTAAAGAACAAGGACCGTCCGGACCGTACATTTATTGGTCCCAGCACAGCCAAATAGAGACGGAGCACAACGCTAAAATGCATAGTACATTTCTAAGATTTGAGCATAATAATTGAGGCACCCTGAATTCTCGCCGATTCAACAAAACAGCAGTCGACTCCACTCTGATGACGCATAGTGTTGAACGGTGACATTCAGAAAACACGGAGGGATGGGCTGGGTAGTGAAGAGGAGTATACTCACCATTCAACACCATGCGACATCAGAAGGGTGTTGAATGTTGTTTCGTTGAATCCACGAGAATTCAGGGTGCCTCTGCTGCAGCCAGCCAGTGCTCCGTCTCTACTTAGTCCAAGCAACGGAGAGCTGATATGGACCCTACCTTGCAAAAGTTGGAGAAATTTGTCTGAGAGCCGATTCTTACGTATTTTGGGTCGCTGAATCCGAATCTGAGCTTACATATAAGCGTGCGAATAAGGGGGGCGGAAAGGCCGCCATTTTCCAAAATGACGGTAAAAATAACGTTTTTGGCTTATTTTGCTTACAACTTGAGCGCCATTGCCCAAATGCAAAAGCTGCTTTACTACAAAATTAAAATTCGTCAAATTTGCAACGAAAAAGCATCACACCAATGTTTCAAAAATATCACAACTCGAGGCTATGTAACATGGGCAAAAAGGTGATGTCGCCAAAACCCAGCTTGTGACCCCTCTATCGATTCAACTCGGCAAATAGAGTCGATCGCTCTCAAGGGTTTTCATATCTTTTGAAACTGGGGCCGCTTCAGTGGCAACTCACGGCTATGTAACATGGGCAAAAAGGTGACGTCGCCAAAACCCAGCTTGTGACCCCTCTATAGATTTACAGGCTCGGTTTGTTTGCCTCACTTTTTTTAACCTTTATATAAAAAAAAAAAAAAAAAAAAAAAAAAAAAAAAAAAAAAAAAAAAAAAAAATGTGACAAATACATTTGAAATTGGTTATAAATGAAAGTGCATCTGGACACAGAAATCGGAATAACTATTTCTTCTGGAAAGATTTGCACCATAAAGAAACTGGTACTTAACAGAAATATGCACACTTTTCTCACCTAGATAGTTGTATTAGAATTCTGTGTCCAGATAGCCACTCTTAAACACTTGCTCTTTCGTTTAAAATCTTTTTCCACTGGATTAGGTACAATTTTCAATGGGTCTGTTGCAGACTTTTGCTACAACGATAAAGAGTGGTTCATCATACGTAAAATCGCCCGGAAAGTCCATTGGTGGCATCAGAAAGTCATAAAATGCGATAATAAACTCACAAGAGACGTTTAATGAAATCCAAGATGGCGGTAAAATATCGAGCAATCTGTATAAATGCACTTTTAATATCCAAAGGATTGCCAACGTTGACAACCTCACAGCTTCAGAGGTTATGTGTTTGTTTACGTTGTGATTGGGTGTGATCGATATTGTGAGGTTGGCTATCCTTGGATGTTCGTGGTGCATGCATACAGGTTGCTCGATATTTTACCGCCATCTTGGATTTCATTAAACGCCTCTCGTGAGTTTCATACTGCATTTTATGACTTTCTGATGCCACCATTGGACTTTTCACGCGATTTTACATGAGATTGAACACTCTACAGCGCTGTAGCAAAAGTTTGCAACAGACCCATTCTGTGTCCAGATAACCACTCTTAAACACTTGCTCTTTCGTTTAAAATCTTTTTCCACTGGATTAGGTACAATTTTCAATTTAAGGTTGAAAAATGAAAGAAAAACAAACCAGAATCAGAAACCCCATGCTGCCTCTCTTTGAGATAGGAACTATAACATGTATGGGCCCCTATATCGCTACAGCACAGAATAATACAATCAGAACGGAAACTCCCATAAGAGCCAATGGAAGCAATTTTGGAATTTAACGGCACCAATAGGCAACGTTGTGATCCTATATCCCAACATGGCGGACGTGTGTGATTTGTGTTGAAACTCATTTATTTCTGTGAATTCTGGAAGGAAATCTTCAGTTTCCAGCCTCAATTTTATTCTAGTGGCATTTCAGAATGAAAATTTCGCGGATCATGTCCTACCTATATTTCTTTTTTCGCAAGCAAATCCAGATGTAAACATCCTATGTCCCAACATGGCGGACGCGAAATGAATTTGCTTCAAAATTCGACAGAGTTTCCGTTCTGATTGTATTATTCTGTGATACCGTGACGAAAGAACAGTAGTAAGGGAGACACTCTGGACACTCTGGGCACCAGTGGGAATTTTTTTTCAAAGAGACCGACATTTGTCGGCGTTTTTTACACTAATTACCTGTACGCTAACCTCATCCAGCTGTCAATCAAATCATTTAAACTCGTGTGACCGAGTATTTTTCAAAGAAACTGAATTTTTTTTTGGCATTTTTACACTATTCACCTCTACGCTAACCTCATCCAGCTGTCAATCAAATCATTTAAACTCGTGTGACCGAGTATTTTTCAAAGAAACCGAATTTTTTGGCATTTTTACACTAATTACCTCTACGCCCACTTCGTCCAGCTGTCAATCAAATCATTCAAACTCGTGCGACCGAGTATTTTTTATCCGGCGTCTACCGTATTTTTACACTAATTACCTGTAGATCCACCTCGTCCAGCTGTCTATCAAATCATTTTAAACTCTTGCGACCAAGTATTTTTATCTATCCGGCTACCGTATTTTTACACTAATTACCTGTACTCTCACTTCGACCAGCTGTCAACCAAATCATGAAATTCATATGGCCGAGTATTTTACTTCGATCGGCTGTCAATCAGCTAACCGAAATGACCATTTTATGTTATGATCTTCGTGAATCTTTTTCATCATGTTCAATCTTTACTGAAACTTTAAATTATTTATCATAAAAAACTTTTTTTTTTTTTTTTTTTTTTTTTTAAATTTTTTAAAACTTTTTTAACTTTTTTTTTTAACTCTTTTTTTTTTACAAAAAAAAAACTTTTTTTTTTAACTTTTATTTTAAATTTTTTTTTTTTTTTTTTTCGTAGAAAATTTTTGAACTGTTTGTTGTTTTGAAACTTTTTTTTTATACTAAACATTTGTTTCTTCTTAAAGAAACTTTTTTTTTATTTTTTACAAAACTTTTTTTTTTTTTTTGGTTTTTAACTTTTCAAATTTTATCTCCCATAAGTAAAATTGTTCTAACTGTTTTTTTTTTTTTTTTTTTTCGACCTTATTTTTTACAAAACTTTTTTTTTCTAAAACTCTTTGGTTTTATTTTTAACTTACTTCTTTTATGAAACAATTTACTCTCGTTCTCATTTTAATTATAACCTTTTTTTTTTTTTTTTTTACAAGCTAACCTTTTAAAAGTTTAGAACAACTTTACCTCCTATTTATTCTCAACTTAATTTCCCTATCATTTTATCGTTTCAATTCGAGGTGTTGATGGATTATAAAATCTAATCATTTTTAGTCGTGGAATTCACATCGAATCTGAAACAGTCTGTTACCATTTGTCCATGTGAACGGAGACCACGCACCGTTTTAAAGGGTTTTTAAGAAAGGCGATGAAACCACAAGATGGGGTGAATTTAAACATTAACACTTACTTACCTTTTGTAGTCGTGGATATTTCCAAAAGATGATTATTCAACTAAGCATAGTGCGGGATTGCAGTACGAGGGAGGTTTTTTCCCTGAACGCCCAGGAGTATGATGACGAGAAACTATACACTACATAATGCATCCGAACGGTGAAATGCATCAAAAATCTCAACGTTGCCGGGTTGGCATTTGAACCGAAACGATATTATATCAATAACCTGATACCATAGCTCCTGAGGAAAATCTAGTGATTTGACTCATGACTTAGAGAGATTTCGCCCTAGTCTATATATTTTATATGTGTCTCTGAATAAATAATATGTTTTTCTTCTTCTTTTTTCCAAATATGTGCGCTATCAGCCTGTTTTATTTTCTAAGTCCGTGATACAAAAGACTGATACTATTGAATAATTCAATCAGAAGGGAAAACTTTCATATGACCTGATAAAGGACATTTTTCGGTCACCTGCGATGCCTTTTTTTCAAGATCGTAGACATATCTCTGTCTCTGGCTTTCGACTTTTTTTGAATAGGGGATGGTTTGGAATTTCTCAAGATGATGGGCCGGCAAAATTCTATTATCAAAATGAACCGAGGTTTTCATATTGACTGTAGTATTCTGTGCTGATACAAAATGAGAAATGGTAGAGGTAGTTTCAGAAGTGTAGGCGGACCTAGACCGATAATCTTTGGAATTTGTCAACATTTTTTCTGTTATTACTCGATGGAAATGAATAAAAATGAAATTGAGAGTTCACTTTTCAATGAGGAAAACTTTAAAAAAAAAAGAATAAAGTCAGGAGCCAATTCGGTATTGATTTGAAGGAATGAAAGTTGAAAATTCGCCAAAGATTATGGTTTTGGTCCGCCTACACTTCTGAAATTCCCTTTATTTTTTTTAGTTTTCGTTTTCAATGTTATCCCCTTAAACGCACCAAAAAATTTTAAATTTTCAGCTTTTTTTATTCGAGACAACACTTTTAGTTTTTCAACTTTACGACAAAGTTATTCGCTCTTATTTTAAATATGTTGCTTTTTTTAATTTATCTATTTAAAAAAAAAAACTGAAAAATCAGAGTCTCCCCAAAATGTTAAACTCGATCAAGTTCCATCATTTACAAGAAAAAAAAATTGACTTGAGTGCATAAAAAAAAATAAAATGTAGCGATGAGGGTGAAAGGACCGTTACAAAAACGCCTTTTTTCCCCCATCATCTTGGTAATTTTTGTTCATGTTATTTTTTTTTTTTTTAAAAAAAAAAAATAAAAACCAATAATAAGACGAATGTTGACAGTGGCGGATTTCTGTGATTTTATAAATATTCATCTCTTCTCTCTCTCTCTCTCTCTCTCCTCTCTCTCTTCTCTCTCTCTCTCTCTCTCTCTCTCTCTCTCTCTCTCTCTCTCTCTTCATTGTATTTTTTGTCCTTTACATGGTAGATTATGAAGTCTTGAGATTTCGACTCAGATGCGCTCACATAAAAGTTGTCAACCATGCACGCACATGCGACAGTTAGTAAAAAACGTTGTACTGTTGTTGTAACGGAATTTCAAACCCCCTCCCCACCTTTTCCTCCACTCCCTCATTAGCCCATATTCATCCATTTTCTTTAATAGTTTATATGCTCAAATAAAAATGTTCTTTTGAACAACAACTTTTACAAAAAGTTATACTCTAGGAATTTTGTTGAATTTTGGTTTTGTTCTTTATGATGATGCATGAAATATGATGTGAAATATGACAAACTGTCGTTTATTAGACGAATAAAAATTGAAAAATTGAATCATGTTTTAGTTTTTCACACTTTTTTTTTTATTTTTTTGACGTAGAAAAGATAGATGTAAAAATCTTTAAAAGTATGATGAAAAATTATTCAATATTCGTTACAACTTTGACAAAGATTAGATTTGATACAGTAAACCTATATATACATGTAATAAATACGAGAGGAGGGGGTTTATGACAATGATGAATCTAACAAAACATAAATTAAAACGTACATAGTTAACGGATTACAAAAAAAAAAAAAAAATGAATAAAAACAGTCTGGAATTCAGTTCTCATACAAAAAATAATCAGAGATTGTGTTTTTACAGAATAAGATTTTTAAAATTACATGAACTTGTCAAAACAAACTTACAGATGTTTGAAACACATAGTGGTCTTATGGGGAACGCACACTTTTTTTTTTTTTTTTTCTATTTAAATTGCGTTTAAACAAGCTTTGATGAGTTTATCTACTAGAATTGAACAATTTAAAAGTCTAATTACTAATAAACTTTTTGTTAAAAAAATTTAATTTCTATTCAAATCTGCATTCGTTCGATTTGAGACCAATACATATTTTAATTGTTGTTCTTGGAGACTAAATTTCTAAAAAATTAGACCCCCCCCCCTCCCCCAAGCATGAAATTTTTTAATTTCCTTTTTGAAACCGTATGGAAGAGTATCATACGAGTTCTCTAAACGACGTCTTTTTGTGTATACTAGCTGATAGATTTTTTCCTCGTGACGTGTCACAACCTTCCACTCTGATTTTTGAACAATTTTACGAGGGATTTCTACAACTGTAGGTTTTAAAAGGAGCATCAAGCACCGCCCCCTTGACCGTTTCAAAATTAACTTTTTTTGATGCATTATGATTCAGAGTTATACCTCTAACTTTACAAACTGTCACAATGTTGGTGACTACGCCGCCAACACATATCTCATAAGCGTAATTTTTAGGCCCACCAGATACAAAGGTTCTAATATATGAACCACCCCCATAAGAAGCTAGTTCATCTGTTAAATCACCCCAAAAAGTCACCCATCGATAGTAAACTCTGACCTGGATGACATGTATATACAACCGAATCCGTATCAAAGTAAAGTACTCTCTCACCCAATTCTTCTAAAACAGAGTACAATTTCAACCTTGCATGAGCATGACAAACGCAGCAATGACAACGTTTGTTTTTTTTTTTGGTAAAACAGCATCATCGATGGACTTAGAATTAATCAACATTAATTCATCACTTAATTTTTTAAAAATCTGTATTTCTAAAGATGGATTTGAAAACATTTTATTATTTTGTTGGAATCTGAAACTAAGTGCGACTCGACAAAATTGTCACGTTGACCAAATTTCCCCAAATGAATTTAAACACAACTTGGCAACGGATCGGAAACCCGGATTCAAAGTTATACACTCTTTGTTTAATTCGATATTTTCAACTCGTTTATACTCAGCAAGTACCGATCTTTATCCTCCTCGTTTTACACCATGAAGGCCAGCCACTGGCCTCTTGTTTCATTTTTAAAAACTTATTCACATAATCAGCAAACAAACCGCCAGACTTGCCATCAAATTGTGTGGTTCTATAATGCCATATTTCAAATATTTTTAAAATTGTGTAGCCTTTCTCTAGTGCTTTTTGGATTTCAAAGCTTACCCCAAATACCTGTTATAGCTCTCTCATCTTCGTTGTGAATAAATCGGTCTGCGCACTTTTCTCTGCGCACTCACGACACAATGGAAAATACAATTTACCCTTTACAGCGATAAGGTAAAACTGGATGATAGAGAGAGGGAGGAGGGAGGACTTTACATTTAATCAAACCTTTTAATGTTTTGACGTCAAAATTATCACATTGATTACCGTGAAGTATTTTCTCGGATGACCAACCACATACTCGCAATATTTTTTTGTCCAACTGTAAAGACTTTTGAAATCTGAATAATGTATCGTCTCGCCTACATCAATGTCTACTGGTGGTATAGTTTACGGCGTTTGTACGACCGCCAAAAAAAGCGTCCTTAGGATTTAAAGGCGTTTTTAAAAATGGAGCCCGATTGTTGTCACATATTTTTTTTACTTCAGGGTTCGAA
This sequence comes from Trialeurodes vaporariorum, assembly GCA_011764245.1. Lineage (NCBI taxonomy): Eukaryota > Metazoa > Arthropoda > Insecta > Hemiptera > Aleyrodidae > Trialeurodes > Trialeurodes vaporariorum. The sequence continues at coordinate 9,184,340 of VMOF01000320.1, read as the reverse complement.
ACTTTCAACGTACGAGGGGCATTTGAAAAGTAAGGAACATTTTTTTTTTTCCTCAGAACGAAAGCAGATAATAAAAATCTGAAAAAAAGCGTTTTCCCCGTCATACTTTCCCCTTTTTAACGGCTATATTTTTTAAATTTGATCCCGGGTTTCGCGAGTTAGTCTTTTTCCACGCCCACCTCGGGTCACCGCGTCCCACCTCCGGGCGGCGGTGTAGCTTAGGTGTCCGTTTTCCCCGCACGATATCGTTGAAAAGGATTGTGATGTCACTCCAGTGCATTCGCACATAAACAGGGGAGCAAATAAAGAAAAAAGTCAAATTAGGGACCTTAAACTGCTTGGTCATTTTAATCAGTATTTGCGGCAATCATGGAGACCCCACTGAAAAATTGTCCGAATTGAGTTGCGTGTGTTACCCTTTTTTTACCGCGAAAATAAAACTGCTTGAATACCTCAATTATTTCCTTTATGGTGATTGGCTTACATTTTGTGACGGTGAAAAAGTGGGAAATTTGTTTTTTATCCGGGCGCAACGTTTCATGATGAAGAGCGGTCCGGAGGCCCAGCGCTGTGAAAGAGGATAAGAACATCTTTGCAGTGCGAACTGTTCTGGAAAAGAACGTCGTTTCCATTGATGAAATTCTCGATCGTTTTCCTCCCGATTCGAATTTGGGGGAATACTGTGTTCAAAATTTTGACCGAAGAACTGAGTTTTCGAAAGTGGCGCGCGTTGGGTGCCTCGTTTGCGATCCTGTCCACAAGCAAAGACCTTGGGTGCGGCCCAAAATTTGTTTTAATTGCACGCCGAGGAGGACAACCTGCTTTCCGAATTGGACCGGCGATGAAACTTGGGTTCATCATTCAACCCTGAAACCAAACAGCAAAGTATGGTTTTGGAAAACGACTGATAGAGGCTCCAAAAAAAGCCAAAATCATCCCTTTTTGTGGAAAAAACATGGCCACGTGTTTTGGGTGTAGAGGAATTTGCTGATCGAAATTTTTGGGAAAAGGAGAAACCATTTAAAGCTGAGAGTACTGTAAACTTTAACAAAACAGAGCAGCAATCAAAAAAAGCCCAGGACTTTGACACGTAACCCCTTGCTACTCCACGACAAGCAAAGGCCCCATGCTGCTGGTGTTACTCAGGATTTGTTCTTCCTTTACTTGGGAGTGTTTCCTCATCCCCCCTACTCCCCGGGCCTCGCTCCAAGTGGGCTATCATCTTTTCCTGCACTAAAGAACGCCCCGGAGGAAAAAAAAATTTGTCAAAGATGCACAGGTGGAGGCGAAGTCAGAAAAAGGTTTCAAGACAGAGCACGCAGTTTACGCGGATGGAATCCAAAAGCTCCTGTCACGGTATCAAAAATGTGTTCAACGGGAGGAGATTACGTGGAGAAAAAGGTAAGACTCATCAAACCCGTAAATAACCAGTGAAAAATAAAATTTTATAAGTCGAACAACTTACGTTTTTTGGGCCCTTTGCAAGGGACAGAATTTGTAGTCGTTTGACGAGCTCCACAGGGTTGGAGGTGGGCAGCATGACCAAGGTGGGGGTGGAAAAAATTTTATTAAATCGCGAACCATGGATCAAATTTAAAAAAATATGCTCGTTAAAAAAGGGGAAAGTATGCGGTTAAAAACCTTTTTTTTTCAGATTTTATTATCTGCTTTCGTTCTCGAGAAAAATAGAAGTTTCCCTTTCTTTACGAATGCCCCTCGTATTTAAAATCACATTCCCAATTTTTCCAATTTGTACAAAACACCCTTTACATCTTTCACATTTAAAATACTTCCCCACGAATCATAGTTTTTCAAAAAGTAAATGCAGGTTCGTCCAACATTATGAAGAGGTGATCCCGCCCTTCAGGATAACAGGGAAAGGGCGCCGTCAAAAACAACCGTAAATTCAAAATTTTATTACCATTGAAAAAAAACCATCACTTTTTAAAATTTTAAACCTTTAGGATGATCTCGCGACTATTTCCAGCATGAAAA